>CAIGRF010164514.1:6470-18747 GCA_903798235.1 Fraxinus ornus
GTGTGTGTGTGTGTGTGTGTGTAATTTGAAAAATAGTAGTTTTGATTATTCAAATTGCATTATTGACATTAATAGACCTACATAAATATTCCAACCTTCTGGTCATAAACACGTGTCAGAATATCTGGAATTCACGGGATATGGCTTCTTATTTTTATTGCTCCAAATAATGATAAATAAATTCTATTAATCATTCAGATTTTAGCTCTATAATAATTCATGATGTAATTAATTTCAACCAAATAAATAGATATATACTCATACTTTGGAGATAAGTAACTTTAACATTTAAAACCTTAAAATTTTTACCATACCTTTTGAAATAGACAATCCTCACTCAAATCTTATTTTGTCGCCGTTTGAGTCTCATTCTTTAAAAAATTATTTTCGACCATACATTTTTTCAATAAAATAATTTTACACGTAAATCAAAAGAAAGTTCTTACTTTTGAAACATATATTCAAAAAAAATATATACTATTACAAAATATAGTTTTTAAAAAAAGAAAAAAAATAGGCCACAAATAAGCAGTCATAATCCCCTGCACATTGGTGACATGATAAAAACATCTCACTGCTGATGGGACAAAAAAAACCTTATGATTCTTTGTAGAATTTTTTTTTATCTAATTCATTGGAATAGGAGATCAGTATCACTCAAACAAGATGTTCATATTTACTTCACTTTTTCGTTAAATATTATTTCATAATATACTAGCAAAATAATCTTTATTTTATTTAGTTTGATGGGGGCCTAGGAGAGGACGAACACCTTCTATTCTCAAGACTCGACCAAAGTAGGCTAAGCTAAGGGTGGTTAGATAAGCACTCAAGCTCTCGGGACGTTGAAGGGCTTCAAATGATCCCACGGAGATATGCATCTTGAGGTATTTGACATCCCTCATCTAGAAATAAGATGATCCGAATCTTGACAAGAATTTGACTATTTAAGCCTTATTAATCATATTACCACAAAAATAAATACTTATTACCTAACTAGCAAAATTAACAAGCACACAAATACTTCACTTCATGAAATCATGTTTTTCTTTTTCTACTTATCTCTATCTTGTCATCAGAGTGATGACAAGAGAGAACTTCTTGACTTTCTAAATTATTAGAGCAATTAGAAGATCATATAATCTAAGAATAACTATAAAGTTAATAATTATAATATTACTTCCTTGCAATTTGCAGATACATCAATTATTTTTCATAACGTTTAAATAAATAAATAATAGTAGTTTTCATAATCAAAACTCGAAAGTTAGTTTGCACATATTCCGTCCTGCTCTTGCTTTTTAACATGTGACCTGCCAACCACGCGAGTACATTCCTTCCCTTGTCCCCGCACGCGTCACGTACTAGATCCTACTTCACTCGCACGTTTCCATTTACTTCACTATTAAACTGAATTAAATTAGTAATAAAAGGTAATTATAATTTTATTTCAACCTTAAATAGTTACTTTCATCTTCACCAAATATTTTTATTGTTTGGTTCAATTCATATTTTAGAAAATTAAATATGGCGTTTTATATTTCATGAATTTTGAAAAGTACTTTCACAACTTAAGAGCTTGTGTATATACTAGTGTCCAATTCAGTCCCGAACATCCTATTGTGCAATGTGTCCGCTAGCTAGAAGGAATGAGCACTTTAAAGACTAATAGTTCTACTTAAAAAGTTTTAAAGATTACTACACGATTGTAATTACTAAATTGCCAATTATGTATTATTATTATTATTACTATTTAATTTTTGTAATTAAATCAATATTTAAAATATTTTGCCCATCACATATTTCACCGGCTTCCAGTTGTTGTAACGGTCTTATTTTCCGCTATCTTCCTCTCTCTAAAACCTCTCACTAAACCCCACTATTCTTTACGTACATATAAATTACCTTACCTGCATAGCATAACTGAATTCATTCCACTACCCTCTCTTTCTACATTTTTCATATTTCTTACATGAAATTGATCTTAATTAAGGGAACAATTCAGGGTTTAACAAGCTTGAAATTAGTTTGATGATGTGAAATGGTGGCTACTGTAACGTCAAACTCGAAGCTACCTTCACCAAACCCAAAGCGGACGCCATTGCTGCCTTCAGATCCCGGAAATGGAACTTTGCGCCGGCCAAAAGCACGGGAAGTCACTTCTCGCTACTTGTCTGTACAAATTTCGTCTTCTTCCAATTCTTCGTCGTCAAGTTCTAGCACTAGCACGACGTCGTCTTCAAATACTACCGGATCATCGCCGGCGGTTTCGTCGAAAAGGTACCAATCTCCGGTGGTTAGTAGAGCGGGGTTGACGACGCCGCGGAATACAGAGAGGGCGGTGTCTGTGGATAGGAGGCGGCTGGTGGCTGTGGAGGAAACGCCGTCGAATGCGGAGAGGATGCTGGTGACGTCGATGAGGAGTTTGTCAGTGTCGTTCCAGGGAGAATCGATTTCGGTGCCGGTGAGTAAGGCGAAGACTGCGGGAGGTGTGGGGACTCCGGGTGGTGATTTGAGGAAATTTACGCCGGAAAGGAGGAAGTTGACGCCAGCGTCGCCAGTGAGGTCCCAGCGGGAGAGGGAGAATTCGAGGCCAAGTGATCAGCAGCAGCAGCACCGCTGGCCGGGGAGATTACGGAGAGACAATTCGAGTTTCTTGACCCAAAGTTTAGATTATGGCGCCGAGAGAACTAAATTGAATGGATCTGGGACTGCAATCAAAGAATTGAGGAAATCTATGATTGATGACAATAGTAAAAATAAGTTTGGTGTTACATTGAAGCCTGATAGTTGTAATTCTGTGGTTAAAATGACTAATAAAATGGAATTTGGATCAAATCTACCTATTCCAGTGAATTCAGATACTGAGACCGTTTCATTGGAAAGTATTGAGAATGGGAGTATGGCTCAATTGAGAGGAGTGCAACGGGGGGTGGTTGTTCCTGCGCGAGTCTGGCAAGAGCCGAATAGGATTCAGAAAGTACCAGACCCATATTCACCCAGATCAAAAACGAGTGGATTGAATAGAACAACAGGTCCTTCAAAATTAATTGGTGCAAACAAAGTTTCGATTGAGAGTCCTGCTTCATTTCCTAGGGGATTTTCACCACTTCAAGGGGGCATGAGGCCAGCATCACCGAGTAAGTTGTCTATGACGACTTCTACTCCATTGAGGGGGATTGATAGTCCGCTGAGAATTAGAAATGGAGTGGGGAACGTGCCGAGTGATAATAATGCAAGCAGTATTTTGTCAATGATGAGCTTTATCACTGATGTGAGGAGAGGAAAGTTGGGGGAGAGTCGGATTATTGATGCACATGACCTTAGGCTACTGTATAACCGGCAGTTGCAGTGGCGATTCGTGAATGCAAGAGCTGAGAAATCGTTGTTAGTACAAAAAGAGATGGCAGAGGTATTAATTTTCCCCCAGTTGTTTTTATCTTTTAATGAAATCGAAGATAATCGACTTACTGTTTTTATTTTCCCGTGGTGCCTTGCACTATATCATTTTTGGCTCCCTATCACACGGGGCTTAGATTTATGAGATTGGATATATCAAACGAAAATGATCGTTGAAATATAGATAAAAATGGTTAAAGGTTTTTTAGTAGAATTGTTTCTAACTCACCAATAAGGCCTAGTTCTAGTTGCTACTTACATAATTGTACACAATACCTCGCTTCTGGATAAGTGCAACCATTTCGAGTCTAACCCACAAGATGTAATGCCAAAATTGTTTCCGAGGCTTCCACCTAAACAGGCGGATGGTTCTGTTTACTTCATTTTAAACCTCAGAAATAGAGTTGGTATCTTCTAATCCTACATATTTTCTTTGATTTCTCTGTAATAACACAAAAATGAATATAGTAGGGGTCATAGATTCATATTGTCTCATTCTTATAATGTACTTAAGAAGGGATACATATATCTTTTAATTGCATTTATTAGTCTTTCATCCCTGGTTCCGAGCTCCTTCCCCCAAATAGAAATCATCCCCTCCAGAACTCAACACTCTCATAATAACCAAAACTCTTCAATCCAGAGCGAAAGAGCTTATGTCTTTTGTTTACATTTTATTGGCTGTTACTGTGAAATCTCTTCCCCATTCCCCTTGGACACACACAAATACATCACAGCCCAGCAGGATTCTGTTTTTAACATTTAGTAGCTTTCTTCAAAACCTTTTGAAGAAGTCAAGCTTTGATACAGTAACTTTGCAGTTTATAGTTCATTGTAGTTGTTGCTTGTGGTTCACGTCAATGTAAATTTTCTTTGTGCACAGAAATGGAAGGGAATTCATGTTGATCAGCAAAGGCTTATATTAGAGCATATCCTAGATACTCTTCATTTATAAATAGCATCTTAAGCATAATAGATTGTGTCTTTAATTTTAGAGAGAATTTTATTTATTTATTTATTTATATTTTTTATAGACTCCAACAATGCTCTTTATTTTGACTCTTCATTTTGCTTTTCTTTATTGATTTCTCCTCGTATTTTATTTTAACATATTTTTTTATACGTCAATGTCCAATCAATGCAAATGTCATTGGAATGATTTAAGAAGTAGAGTATTGAGTATCTTATTAAATGAAATCATTGTAAATTAAGAATAGAGAGTGAGTTTGGCTTTCCAATTTTGAAGAATTAAAACCCATATTCTATTTTAAAAAGTTAAAATAGAGAGTCTTTTGGAGCTTATTTTTTAGCATTAACTTTCTAAAGAGGGAGCATCTTGTATTTAGAGAGTATTTTGGAGATGCTTTTAATACTTGACTCTGACTCATAGGAAATGAGAGATGAGTTTTATTCAAGGGAGCCTATATGTGGAATTTCACAAATTAAATGAGGGACTGAGTTATATAATTTTTTATTGTGCTAATGGATGACAGTCAGGTTGAGATGGATCTTATATAGACCAAATTTAGGCTGTTCAAGGGTCTGTTGCTGGACATATTTTACACATAGATTTGTTTTGGAACAAAAGACAAAACTAGAGAGCTCTATTTCCAGTTGATCAAACATGTCTTTCAAGTCAAATTAGTTCTTCTCTGTATGGAGATTATGGTCTGATGCTATTACTTGCACTTACTTATACAGACACATTTTGCTTTTCACTTGATTGATAATGCACATGCCATCACTCTTGCTGTCTCTAAATGCTATCGGCTCCTTATATCTTTCTGTGGTGCTAGATTACAGAAATGGTATTCATTTCTCTGAGATGTTGCCTTGTTCTTTTTGATTGGTTACTGATTTGGATTTTTGATGTAGTATTCTGTGCAAAAGAATTTTAATTTGTACGTTCTCATTACACCAGAGAAGTCTATATAATGCATGGATATCTACTACCAAAATGCGACGTTCTGTCAAGTTCAAGAGAATTGAATTGCAATTATTGAGACATAATCTGATGCTATATTCCATCCTAAAGGGACAGGTGAGACAGTTTTTCTCTAATGACTCTTTTCTAGAAACTCTAGAGCTCAATTTCAGTATCTTTATTATTTGCCTCAGCATATTATATATTTTTCAGATTCCAATCTAGTTGAACTCTATTGGAAAATTATTTCTCAAATACTCCTCTATTCTACTTTATATGCCAAGTTCTGCTGCATGTCACTTTCTCTATACAAATTTTCAAGGTCTAATTTGATCTATTATGCATATATGCGGACTACTTACTGTAAGGCTATGTATCATTCAAATTAAATTCTGTCCAAGTGGGATGTTTCTGTTGATGCATCTACTGGGCCACATGAGTATTATATTGTCTTTCAGTTCCTTTATAGTCTGTTAAAAGTCTGTCTCTTCATGTGCTTGTGTTTGAGTCAGGATTGCTTCCACATTCCATCCCCCACCCAAAACTTGTTTCGAGTAATCTTTGTTGACAATCTGTAGTTGACTGCCTCTAAGTTCATATTTCTTAACAGGTCTAGAATAACTTTACAATTTAAGTAATGGATTCAAGATACATGTAATATGGCAAACATTTATTGAGTATTTTGTCGCACTTTTTGCTTTTTGAATGCAGGAACCATATTTAGAAAAATGGGATCTGATCGATGTAGATCACAGCAATGCAGTATGTGGTGCTAAAGAGGCATTAGAAGCCAGCATTATCCGCCTTCCTGTTGTTGCTGGTGCAAGGGTATGTTAGTGCTATTTCCTAAACATTTCAGTTGTTGCCTCCTGGCCAACTTAGCATGTGCAGGAGTTAAAAAAATAGCTTTATGTTTCCTTTTCTTGGTTTCTGTACGTGCAGGCTAATGTGCAGAATGTAGAAGAGGCCATTTCTTCAGCAGTTGATGTCATGCAAACAATGGCATCTTCAATATGCTCTTTGTTAACAAAGGTGATTCCTCTTTTAAACTGGATAAACAAAATGAGAGTTATTATTTTATTTTTTTTGGTCATCTGGCAATTTTACGGTCTGTTTTGAACCTACAACAGTTCCTCCAGGCCAAAATTTGAACAAGGTTGAACCAGTTCTCTTCACTCGTTACAATTGCCAAACTTGATTTAAGTAAATTAGTTCCCAAGTGTACTCACTAAACTGGTTTCAAGCTTGCCAAATGCCAAGTGCTACCTTGAATTTCTTCTCAAATTTGATCAAGTATAGATCTGAAGCATGACATGTAGTGTTGTTGCAAATTGCACAAAAACATTATCAATGCATTCTAGAAGATCTCAAACTACACGTCATCATCGTTCTATTGTCTCTTATTTGCATTCTAGAAGAAAACACAAGAAATTTGTGATTCCACATTAGGCATTTTCTCGTCAAACATCTATCATTATCCATTCCCACTTTGATAATGTTCCAAATCTAGACGTTAAATTTGAAACTGAGAAGTAATATTTTTTAAAATTTAAACCATGGGATCATTATGACTCTAAAAATCAGTATCTTCTGTTCTTGTGGTTGTGGAGAGTTATTCTACTCATCATAGGAAGACAATTTCTGATATCAATGTTATTTCCACATTACGGAATTTAAGAAATTATGAGTGTGCTCTCATCTAAATCAATTCTCAGGTTGGCATTGGTTCTTCTACTCATCATAGAAGATGATTTTTTATTTATTTTTAATGTTAATACTACTTCGTTATGCATTAGAAAAGCCTTGGATGCACAACAAGCAATGTGATCTAAACTTAATGAACTGTTGCAGTAAATTTTCTGTCCCCCCTCCCTCCTTGCTGCTCTTTCCTTCATCTGATTAAGGGAAAACTACAGAAAATGAAGCAATGTCCATCTTTGCTTGTAGGTTTATGTTTTTTCTTTTTTGTTTTATGGATAATTTGGGACTTAGACTTTTTGAAGACAATGCTTAACTTTTCTTTCCTCCACTTCATCAAAAAGAAATTAATTTTCTGATAACAATACATGGTTTTATGCCATTGCAAATCTCATTGGAAAGTTGGGACCTCAAAACTACTTGTCATAGCATTTGAAAAATGTCTGCAAATTCAAATCTATATCTCCAGTTGAACTGGATTGGAGTGTCGACTGGTGGATTCAGGATCGGTGATAACATATAATGTGATTCTGATCAAAGGGGAAACAGTGTATTAATTGGAATACATAATTGGGATGGTGTTAACTTGAATTGAGATCTCTTACCCTGTATGATTTGGATTTTTTTCTCTTTTGAGGTAATGGAACTAGAATTATTGCTTTACAATCATTTAACCTTTTTGTTTTACTTCTATTGAATTATTTGCACCCATAGGTTGAGCAGATGAACTGTTTGGTTTGTGAACTTGCCAACCTAAGCGCAAGAGAGCACAGTTTACTTGATGAATGCAAAGATTCGTTGTCAACAAGATTCTTACCCTTGCAGGTAAGTTTAAAGTGCAAAAAATTATTGACTTCGAGCATGTTCTCCTTAGCTTCAAAGGTTTACTAAGTTAAGTTTACAAGTAAGTTTATATATAATAATTTTTTAATGTTATAAAAATTAGAATTAAGTTACTCATTTCGTCAATAAACTAAGAGTGTATTTCAAAAAATTAGATAAATTTTTTTATATGATTATTTTGGAATAAAGAAGTTACTTAAAAATATCTTTGACTTGTGTTTAAGCCTAAACATGCTGGACATGAGTATGCATTTAAAGATGATTGGTTTCTGTAGAAAATTCTGCACAGCACTAACACGAGTCCTCGTACCAGGTGATGCATTGTAGCCTGAGGATCCAGTTGTTACAATCACAACGTGTACATGCAAGCTCAACAAAGGAACTGTAAGGGTGATCTCATTTTTACTGCTTGCCAGAAATACTAACATCTTCAATAGCTGCTCCTTTGTTTCCAGCACCATGAAGGAGATGGTCGGGAAAGTATTTCATCCTTGTCTTGGGTCGAAATGCCACAGAATGGCCGGATTCACAGAAATCAGGTCCAAAATGTACTTTTATGCACATATGGTAGGACTTAAACAGCAAATTCAGATTGTATACAGGTCTTATTCTTATTGATTGTTCTCTGCAAAGTGTTGTTTGGTCATGTTGGATTGTGCCTATGAGGCTTGTTTCATACACATTATAGGACATGATTGGGTGTTACTCTGATCAAGGGTTTAACTTCATTTTTTGTCTTAATATCGTCGAGTTATGATCCATCTTATAAAACAAGTTAATGTCTTCTCGATTCTGTCAATAGTTGAGCATGTATTTATTTATGTTCTTGTGGATCTGATTAACTTTGGATTTCGTATATTGTCAAAAATAGGTTCATTTTCATGGGGGAGTTATAATTGGTTGTAATTTGAGATTTCCCCTTTATGTTTTACCTTCTTTATGGGTGATCATATTTTGATAGTTTATTTTAAACGGAATTGTTGGGCAAGCTCTTAGAGGTATTAATTGTTCTTGAACATTGCTTACCAACTATCCAAAAAAGTGTCCATTACGGGAAATTCGATTGAGTCTTCTGTTTTCAAATTCAATTTTTTTTTTTTTTTTTTTGCCTTTAGGAAATGAATAGGGAGACTCATTAAAATTTAGTTTTAGGGCATTCTCAAGTCGACACAAAATACAAAGTATACATTTGGTGCTACATATTAGGCAGGATAGGGATTAATCTAATCCTATATGGCATTTGGTAAAATTAATACGCGGAATAAATTAATCCAAAATGCTTATCCGCCCTTTGTCAATTGGTAAAAGTTAATATAACAATATAGAGCAGTTGTTATTTCTTTAAGATAATATGATTAAAAGTCAAAGTCTCTTATGTGATCTATGGACAATTTCACCTTGTGAAAAGGTTGATCATATATTCCGTTTTTTAAATTGAGCAATGACCTGATAATTTCGATTCTCATGTAACCATGGTGAATTTGGACACTTGAATTCTTTATAAATATTTTTGTTGTTCAACGTTATTGAGTGTGATAGCTGGATTTATTGTGAAATTAATACACTGCGTGTTTGGTATTGATTACTGTTGGAACTGATTTTATATAATTTGAATTCTTTCATATTTGTTGTTGAAAAACCTTCAATTTTTTTGTCAACTGCTTTAAAACTCTGTGTTTCTTAACTTGGGGATTTTAATGGGAAAGAAATTTGGATTAGTAGTAAATGGAGACTTGCTCTTAGAGCAGTTGGACGTAAAAAGAGTCTTTCTTCATGGTGATTTGGACAAAGAAATTTACATGATATAACCACAAGGATTTGAAGTACTGGATAATGAGAAAATGGTATGCAAACTTTAAAAGAGTTTATATGATCTAAAACAAGCTCTAAGACAGTGGTGTTTCAAGGGGATTATTGTTGTTGTAAAGAATCTTGATAACTCCTATAATATCTTGTTGTTGTATGTTGATGACGTGTTGACTACATATGCTGACAAACAAGAAATTGATAAGTTGAAAATGGAGTTATCTAAGGAGTTTGCAATAAAGGACTTAGGTGTTGCAAAATAATTACTGAGATCAGAATTACTAGGGACAATAACGTATTGAGATTGTCACAGGAAGAGTATGTAATTAAGATGCTAAGCAGTTTCAGGATAGATAATGCAAAATCAATTAGTGTTCCTTTAAATAGTAAATTCACGCTGTCAAATGAGCATTCACCCTCCATAGAGCAAAAGCAAGCCTACATGGCAAAGGTGGCTTATGTTTCTAATATTGACAGTCTTATGTATGACATGGTATGTACAAGATCGGATATAACACATGCAACAGGAGTTGTGAGTATAGATATATGAGCAATCCACACAAACATTATTGGAAGGCAGTAAAGTGGATTCTTAGATATTTGAGAGGCACTTCAGATTTAGTCTTATATTTCAGAAAATCAAATTTCGGATTACATGCTATGTAGATTGTGACATGGCAGAAGATATTGATGGCATGAAGAGTACTACTGGATATGTATATACTTTGGGTGGTACAATAGGTGTCTAAGTTGCAGAGATAGTCCCTCTTTCCACTATTGAGACTGAGTATGTTGCTATAACTGAAGCTAGCAAAAAGATGATATGTTGGAAGTATTTTTTAGAAGAATCAAGTTGCAAGCATATGAATAGTGTTTTGTATTGTGATAGTCAAAGAGATATTCACTTAATAAAGAATAATGTTTATCATGCAAAAAAGAAAAAAAAAAGAAAAAAAGGCATATACAGGTCCATTATCATTTATTAGATCGACTTTGGAAGATGAGATCTTAACACTTGAGAAGATTCAAGGAAGTCAAAATTCGGCCGTCATGTTGACGAGAATTGTCCAGTGAGAAACTGAAATTGTGTGCAACTTCGGCATGACTAATCTTTTCAGGAATGAGGAGTTATTATCACTATAGAGGAGTCATTTAGGGAGCCGTCCAATTGGTTACAACCTCAACCTTGGATTGATCAACATCTATGCCTCCCGCCGTCACAATATGACCTAGAAAGCCCATTTGATCAAGTCAATATTTACATTTCTTGAATTTGGCATACAATTTCTCCTCACGCAATGTCTCCAAAACTATCCTCAAATGTTCTTGTTGCTGAGAATCTCTCGAGTAGATTAGTATGTCGTCCATAAATACGATGACAAACATGTCCAAATACTGATGGAACACTTTATTTATCAAGTCCATAAATATCAAAGGGACATTTGTCAGGCCAATGGGCATCATAGTAAATTCATAATGCCCATATCGATTCCTAAATTTCATATTTGGTATATCATCGACTTAATCTTCAGTTGATGGTAGCCTGACCTCAAATCATTTTTTGAGAACACCGATGCACCTTTCAACCGATCAAACAAATACTCAATCCTAGAAAAGTGATACTTATTCTTGATCGTCAACTTAGTTAGTTCACGGTAGTTGGTGCACAACCTCATAGTACCATCTTTCTTCTATACAAAGAGTACCGGAGCTCCCTATAGAGATATACTCGGTCGAATAAACCCTTTGTCTAGAAGTTCCTCCAACTGCATCTATTCTTGTAATTCATTTGGTACCATTTGATACGAGGCTTTGGATACATGAGTAGCTCCAGGTACTAGATCTATCGTAAATCTCACTTGTCCATCGGGTGGAGTACCAGGTAGATCATCTGAAAACACATTAGCATACTCCTGTATTACTGGCACATTATCTAATATTATCTCTTGAGATGAGGTGCTAGTATGATTGACAAGATACCCTTGACAATCATGCTTCCTCAAATATGGTCTCTGCCTTTAAAGCTAAGATGATGCAGGGAAGTGCCTTATCTTTAATCCATAAAATTTGAACTCATCTTCTATGAAACTTGTTATACTTAGGACATTGGGGTAAAGGATTGCTTGGCTAGCCTGCATATGTCCGCTTCTTAAATTGTCTAGTATTCTTATTCTTATCCCGTCATTTTCTTTTTTTGAAGTCATTACGTTGTCCCTGATTTATCGACTTCGTTCCTAACTAGGCCACGGTATAAGCTTTCTTCACCACTACCTGAAAGGTGATGAGATCACATGAACTTACAATCTACCTGATCTCTGGGTGCAGGCCTATCTAGTAATGTCTTGCCTTCATGAGTGCAGCACTTATAAGGTATAGGACATATCGAGATAATTCCTTGAACTTGCTCTTGTACTCAGTAGTCTCCATATCTTCTTATACCAATCTTAAGAATTCTGTGTCTTGGACGGCTTTGATCCGTAGTCTGATCTTCTCAATAGCATCAACTGTCCTCTCAATCAATTCTAGGCCCAAAATTTTTCTCTCGCCTACTTCATCCTAATAGACTGGTGATCGACAACGTCGTCCATAAAGTGCCTCATATGGTGC
>CAIGRF010164528.1:13708-33525 GCA_903798235.1 Fraxinus ornus
TTATGTCATAAAGCACTATATTCATGGACCAAAATGGTCCCAATAATTGACACATTTTTGTTCTGCAATAATTGTTGACCTCTAATTAGGTGACCGGCCTATAAATATACTTTTAATTCATGGAGTCATTTTCTAAATATAAATAAGCAACGTTTATTTGTTCATAATTGCAAGATTAAAAAACAGAGATCAGTGTAAGCTCCTGTTTGGTGCACATTATTTACAAAAGAATGCGTTTTTTATGTGATTGGGAATATGTGGTTGAAAAAGAAGGAAAAATTATTGATGTGATGAAAAATATTATTTTATTAAAAAATGTGTAGTTGAAAATGAGTAAAAGAATCAGAATGAGAATGAAAAAAATAATGTAGCTCAAACATGGGCTAAAAGTGACAAGTGGACGGGCAAAGTTGAAAGAAGTTCTAGACAAGCATGGTTATTATTGATTTAACTATGGAATTCAATTAAAGATTCAAAATTATTGTGCAGAAACCACGTTTTCATTGAGTTTAAAAGTTTCTTTCGTCAGCATTAACGGGTAAATTATTGTTCGATCAATGATAAAAAATAGATAAAAATTATAATAATGAGTAAATTGACCGATTCAGGTTGAATCAATCAATCCCTGGTTGTTTTACGAATTTAAAATAATTTTTTTTACATAAAATTTAATTAGATTTCGAACTAATTCTACTTTTTAAGGCTGAGAAGGCCAACCCAATTTTTTTTTTTCTAAATATTGATTGTTGTAAAAGATTTTTCATAGTAATTTTCATTCGTAGTTCATCATTTGTAGCGGAAATTTTTTATAATGGTTTCAACTCTTAACAAATAAATTTGTAATGTAATTTACAATGGTTGTAGCTATTTATTCTGAGAATTTTATTTGGGTTATTACTTTTCAATTTATCCTAGGTCACTAAACTTGCATTTAATTTCAAATTTAGTTACTAACTTTAATTTAGTTTCAAATTAAACCACCATGTCATTTGTCATCTCCCAATTTGATGAAAGTTGAGTAATTGGTAGCCACACCTTAATCGATGTTTGACTTGCTAATTTACAATTATGTCATTACGTCATTAACCAGTCAGATAATTGTTATAATTAAAAAAAAAACATTGACTTAACCTTCATTTTATCACTTTTTTTGAAGTGTCGCATAGTGATTATGTAGAAGATTAGTCGCCAACCAAGCATTTTCTGTTGATGATAAGTCACAAAATGTGATTAGAGTGGCGAAAACCTTAAGGTGCTAGCTAAATGCGGCTACGGGTACCCAAAATTTCGGGGTGGGGTGATTAGGAGAGAGAGCGACGGAAGTAGTCAGCCAAAAAGAGAGTTACGATACAAAATTGAAGTGCAGTGACCAAAATGGTGTAAATTAAAATTTAATGACCTGATTAAATTTTTGTTAAAGTACAGTCATCACAGATGAAATTTACCCACCTCCTTTTAACGATCATTAATTTAAAACTCTTTAATTCTCATACTCATTTTCAACCACGTATTTACTCTAAAATATTTTACTTGTAAATTAAAAAAAAATTCTTTATTTATTAACCGTACATTTTTCAAAAATCACCGTTCAAAAATCTATTTTCTCCCATCAAACACGGTGTATATTTGGGAAATGCCATTTGTACCCGGACGTTTTACATGCCCAGGTACACGCCCCTCACATAAGTGAGGGGCCCACCGTGGCCCCACAGCAAACATAATAATTATGCCCCCTATTGTGAGGGGGGCAGTGGGGCCGGGTAATCGGGCGTGTAAACGCCCAGGTACCCATAGCAAGCTCCAAAATACATGCCCGGGTACCCATAGCAAGCTCCGTGTATATTTTGGTTTTATTAATGTGATGTGAGCTGTACCGCTCACCAGCATAGCCCACGGACTCGATTTAAACGGTGGATTACTCTTCATTATTTCAATTTTGTCTGATTATCCCTCAAACTTTGGAAACTCGTTCCCCCAACATCACAATTAAATTTTGAATACATACACGATAGCATTCAATGATTTAATTATGTTATTTCATACTTTAATAATCTATAATTTATTAAAAAAATAATTTTTTGAATGATTCTAACCCTACTATAATTCAATTATTTCAATAATACTTTACTTTTCGTTTTTCAGCATATATTTAATTTATTTAACCATTTAGTTATTATTAATGCACATGTACATTTGAAAGATTTATTTCATATGTGTGCTTTCATTAACGTATGAATTCTCTACTAATTCTAAATTAATTAACATTCATAGATATTCAATTTTTACTTTTACAGCACATATAAAGCATTTCATATTTTCGTGCGATCCACGTTCAATATTGACTAGTTTTCATAAAGGATTAATAGCAGAAAATTCCTAAAAACATATTCATTTGCGATATACCCATACCTATTGAAAATCGTAGAAAAACCTGTCTATTTGAAATCTTTTGGGCAAAAAACTCTTCCTACAGTCAAATTTGTCGTTAAAAACAGTAAACGTGTCAAAATTAAAAAGTAATAATTGCAATTTTAATATACAAATATTTTTTTTACAAATTATGCCCATTTTTTTTATGTACCACCCACAATCTCAAACTTTTAAAATTTTATTTTCCATCCCATCCCACTTTATCTTCTTTCCCAAAACTTTATTATTTTATTTATTTAATCCCTTCCAAAATTATCATAAGCCCCTGTTTGGACCATATTAAAATTTTTATTCTCACTAAAATAATATTTTTCATCACATCAATAACTTTTTTTTTTTTTCAATCACATATTCTCTATCAATCTACTATTCCAAAATACATTCTTCCAAAATAATGTGGTTCAAACACTCCATAAATCTCTCGCCCCAAATTCCTCATTTCTCTTCTCATTCAAACTTATCATGATTCACACTCAAGCCACTTTGTAAGTTACTTGAGCCTCAATGTACTTTACGGTCATAAATGTATCCTACAAAAGTAAATACATGCACTTGACCAATACTAAGCCATAAAACTCATTTCTGAAGTTCCAAAAATGAAAACAAAAGGTTTCTACATATTATACGAAGTGGAATCGACTACAAAATACCTAACCCAAGTCAATTAATACTTGTATACACACACATGTATGTACAAACATACAACCTTTGTTGCTGGTCTTATCTTATGGCAGGGTTTTGTATTGGTTAAGCCTAACTACTTTTCTTATTTTTTGGCACAACTTTACTGTTTCTGCAGGTTACTTACAGCTACAGTTGCTTGGCCTTTCCCTGCTATCTGCTATCATTTGTATTGGTATAATCCTCTCAACCTTAGGTGCAGCTCTTTAAAGCCTGACGGCTGTATGCAAGCGAACAAGGAAGAAGTATGAATCTATCATGGGAATGAGAAGAAGAAATAATGAATTTGGGGTGAGGGGTTTAGGAGGGTCTTGGAATGGATTAAATAAAATAATAAAATTTTGGGGAAGAAGATGAAGCGGGGTGGGAGTGGAAAATAAATTTTTAAAGTTTTTGAGATTGTGGGTGGTACATAATTTTTTTCTTGCATAATTTGTAAAGAATAAAAAGTTTGGATACTAAAATTGAAATAATTACTTTTAAATTTTGACATTTTTATTTTTTATTTTTAACGATAAATTTGACGGTATGGGATTTCTCGCACAAAATGTTTCAAATATGGGGATTTTCTACAATTTTCAATAGATATAAGAATATATTTCAGATGAAAACGTTTTTAGAGGAATTTTCTACCATTAATCCTTTCCATAAAAGTAAGCTAGTAAATATGTGATAAAATAATAGTATCTTATTGGAAAAAATTAAATGTAAGCGTTGAACGGGGTGTATATATCTAATCAAACGTCAATTATACGTTGCTTTCGATAATTGACATTATGTAGTGTCACAAAACTATTTGTTCGTACAGCAATAAATTAGGAAAAGCATAGTGACAACGCACATGATCGGCCAACATTGACAACGCAAACGATTGACCAATTGAGTTATCATGATTTCGTCGTGAAAGACGAGTTACCATGCACATCGCCCGCATATTCCATCGAGAAACTAACTCGGACTACATCTAATTATAATCATACAAACGATGACTACTTTGTATTGACGAATTTTCTTATCCCTTGTTTGGTTTAATTAATATCTTGTATAAAGTCAACAATGAATTTTAATTATATATTTCATAATTTTTTCTAATCACATATTTTATGGACTTTTATTAAAATCTACAAAAAAAAAATCTGATTTTTAACTAAGTCAAACAGCCACTTGCGTTGAAATTTATGTTGCTATTATATAAAGTACAAACTAATTGATAAAAATAAAATTGGCATACAACAATTTTATTATACTAACTTTGAACAATTAAAAAATTGTGAAAGTATTATAAGAAATTTATGTCATTGGCAAGGAAAAAAAGGAAGAGAAAACCAATCAAAATATAAAGGAAAAGTGAGACAAATTATTGAAAAACCAGAAAATGATGGTCTGATGTAGACACAAAATCCAACGGTTTAGATTCACTCTATCCCCCTCTAAATTCTGCTAATCTCCACTTCCTAATCCTCCGTTCCTCCATTATCACCACCACACACACCCCACCCCTACCTCCACACACCCCCTTTTTCACACACACATAAACGCAAATTTACACAAACTTGCCCAGGGAATAATGTTGGGCAAGCGTGAACGGCCTCCGTTTAGGAGGACAACAAGCACGTCAGTAATAAATGCTGCCGCCGGTGAAAGTCCGCCGCCGTTTGAGCCTCTAAATCCGATGATCGGCGGTGTTGGACTCGGAGATGTAATTGTGGGTCCAAGTGGATATGATGAAGGGTCAATGGCCATGATGCCTCAGGGAATCTATATGACGGCTGGTTCTGGTGATTCCGCCGCCGTGGAGATGGCTGATTTCTTGAAAACCTGCGGCCTCTGCAACCGCAGTCTGCCACCGGGCCGTGATATCTACATGTATAGGTACCGCCGAATCAGAACTCTCTTTCTCAATCAAATGACATGACATGGTATAAAATCATCCTCGTAACGGATTAAGACACGAAATTTTTTATTTTGGTTTTTGGACATCTCTTTTGCCACCTCGAGGTAATCGTTAATTTTTAAACAGAAGGAGATGGTGTGCATATTAAAAAATGATGCGAAAAGTCGTTAATCGTTAAATATTTAAATCTCGGTAAGAGTTTGAAAACAACGTTGAAAGTATAGTGACCACGTAAATTTTTACAGGGGTGATGCAGCATTTTGTAGCCTAGAATGCCGAGAACAACAAATAAAACAAGACGAAAAGAAAGAGCGACGCGCCATGGCAAAGAAGGTTGAAACTCATCACAACCACTCTAAGGTGGCGGCAGCCGCTGCCTCAGACACCTCCAGCAAGAGTGAGACGGTGGCGGCAGCTTAAGGATTGAAATTATGCTCATAATCATCAATTAATGGTCAAATATTCACTAAATAATAGTGTGTATTAGATTCGTTAATGTTTGATGACAAGTTTAGTAAGAAAGAATGAATGGTACTGAACAATATTGTTGAATATTATTTGCACATTGTATGGTGGAGTCCATTCATGTTCAGATATTTAAATTTCTATTTCTATTAGGAGGGTCGATAGTTTATGCAACTACGAAAATGATAGCGAGTACGAACGTGTGATACTCGATTATCTATCTACGATTATGTCATTAGACATTCAGTTTCCAATGTTATTTCAAGATAGAAGGTAATCATCATATATTCAAATTTGGATGCTATTTCAAGATGAAAGTTATATTTGTTGTGGTTGTTTTGAATGATAAAAGAGTGTTAATGTAATAAAAACAACTATGAGTGGATTCATTGGCAGGGAAATATATAATTTTCAATTTTGTTTATATAGTAGAGTAATATAGTATTTGCAATAGAAAAATTCTGCATAGACATGTAAAGTGAGTGATAGACGATATGGTGGAGATGTATGAGAATCCTTATTTCTTTATTTTTGGTTTGGTGTCCGGAGGTTCGGATCAATTTCTTGGTGGGAGCTTGGAAAGCTTTAATCATGATTGAAGTCTGATCAAAATTAAGAGCATGTTTGGTAGAGATTAAAATCGGATTAAAATTAAGAAATTAGCCGTTATTGTTGACTTTTATTAAACGAGTGGGACTCAATAACGACCATATTTTCAATTTTAATTGGATTTTGATTGTTACCAAACATGCTTTAAGTCATGTATCTACAATCTGCATTACCCATCATCATCACTATCACCACCAACTGCGAAACCCTAGCTCATCCTAACGAACACTACCACGCTAAGAATCAAGCCTCCACACCACCACCACCATAAAATTAAATTACCCTCTACTACCATATATCCTACCACTGGCAACCACTATCATCACCATTCCCTCCACCAGCAACTCAAACATCATCAACCATTTCACCATAATGTCGGTTGTATTAATTTTTTATGATTATTGTTAAACTTATTTTTACGTTTATAACAATATATAATAGTCAAATATTTTTTTTAAAAATTATGTATTCACTACAATTATTTTAAAATGAAAAAATAAAAATATGTATTAAATCTAAAACTCATGAAATTATAAAATAAAAGCATAGTTATATAATAGAAAAATAATTAAAAAAATTTAAATTACTTTTAATGCATCCTACTCAATTTGGTTCTATCAATTTATTTTTGAAATATCAATAAAAGTTGGATAAAAAGGAATTAATATAATTAAATATGGTTAAATTGGTATTTTAATCATAGATAATTGTATAAGCTAAAGCACAATTTGAAAAGTTACCCTTTTCTGTTTCTTATTGTCTGTTGTGAGATAATTGAAAGATAAAATGTGTTTCCAAAAATGTGCAACTCTTTAAGTTGTGAGTCCACATGGCAATTTCCAACTGGTTTATTCGTTGTTGCTCGGATTGTGCTTTCTCTTATGATTGTGGACCACTAATCAGATCTAAGGGCTATGATATTTTGTGAGCCTTATTTCACGTGATGTTTGGACTCTTGGTATTTTTTTTTGAGTTCAGGGGATTAGAAAAAAAATGGAAGAGCTCTCGTTTTCACTCTCTTATGTGATTCTTTTTTTTTTTCCATAGATTGAGTGGTTGATCTTGAATAGTTCTGTGAATCTTTCACATATTGTAACAGAAGCTTGAGTTTGTAGTTGATTGTTTTGATTAGTTCCTGTTCAGGTGATTTATGCAATAGGGTTTGGGGTTTTTTTTCTGTGTTGAGTTCAAAGATATCATTTCGATCTGTGACTAGAACCAGGTAAGAATATGATATTTGGTTCCTTATGTAAACATATCTCTCTGGAAGGTTTTCTTGATGCACTAGTGGATTGGGCTGGTAGCTGAGCCCCCCAGATTAGGCCATTTAGCGCTGAACTGAGTGAACAATTTCTGTTCTTGGTGTTATTTTATTTCTGCATTTATTTAGTGTTTGTGGTGCTATGAGTTTTCATTTGATTGACGTTTTCGGTTGATTAATTGGTCATCTTGCATGTTTTGACCGTGTCTTGTGAAGACATTAGTCAAGACTGGATTTTAGATTCAGGCTGTATATTCCACATAAGTTCCGTCAAGTCATGGTTTTACAGTTGTATGGAAGTTGAACCTAGAAAGGTTTATATGGGTGATAATAATTTTCAGATTGTTAGTGGTATTGGGGACATAGCTATCAAGATGTATGATGGTGTTGTCAGACAGTTAAAAAATGTAAGATATGTCTCTAATCTTAAAATGAATTTTATATCGTTGGGAATCCTTGAAGATGAAGGATATGTCTTCAAATCTGAAAAAAAAAAATACACTAAAAATCATGAGAGGTTACCTAGTTGTAATGAAAGGACCTGAGAAAAATGGGTTGTACTACCTGAAAGCTGATGCTATTACTTCACAAGAAGCTAATCTCCTTAGTGTTACTGATGATAAATCTGAATTGTGACACAAAAGAATGGGGCATATTGGAAATAATTGTTTGAAGTATTTGAGTGACCAAAAGTTACTTGGTGAACGTCTTGTTGGACCTTCAAACTTTTGTGAGACTTGTGTGTTGGGAAAGTCTCATAGGGTGAGTTTTGAGACGAGTTCACATACAACCTTTGGATTATGTCCATGAAGATTTGTGGGGGCCTACAGAGCAATACACCTTTGGTGGAAATAAGTACTTTATATCCTTAGTAGATGATTATTCCAGAAAGTATGGGTTTACCCTTTAAAGGCTAAATTTGAGATTTCTCATAAATTCCGAACTTGGCTTAAAATTGTGGAAAATCAATCGGATAAGAAGTTAAAAATTCTGAGGGTTGATAATGATCTAGAGTTTTGTAACGCTGAATTTGATAACTTTTGTAAGCAAAAGGGAATCATGAGATAAAGGATAGTTAATTTCACACCTCAACAAGATGGGGTTGCGAAAAGAATGAATAGGACCTTGATGAATAAGGTCAAGAGCATGCTAGTCAGTTCAGGCCTTGCTAAGGGGTTTTGGGTTGAGGCCTTATGCATAATAGCATATTTGATGAATAGATCTTCATCTAGTTTTGTCAAGTTCAAGACTCCTCAAGAACTATGGACTGGAAAGCCTCCGAATTTAACACATATTAGAGTGCTTGGGTGTGTAGTGTATGCACACCAAACTGAGGGAAAGTTGGAGCCTAGAGCAACTAAATGTTTTATGTTTGGCTATTTTAATGGGGTTAAAGGTTACAGGTTGTTTTAGGGATAGCATGTATTAAGATCATTAACAACACGGACATTGTGTTTAATGCATTTGAAATGCCTTGTCTAAAATCTAAACATGATGATTATGAGGTAATTGAATCTAATAAGAAATCCCAAAATGAGGTGAAGTTGACAAAAATATGAATTCACTCAATCTGATGAGAATGAACCTGTGATTGATGAGGTTGATATACCTCATGGTGAAACTTAAACGGAATCTAACACACCGATAATTGAAAAGAATCCTATCCCAGATTACCAATTGGTTAGGGATAGTGAGGATGCAAATTAAACTAAATCCAAGATACGAGTCTAAGAACTTGACTGATTTTGCCTTAGTTTCAGGTGAAGGACTTGAACATTTAGAACTTGTTTAAGAAGCAATGAATGGGCCTAAATTTGTTAATTGGAAAAAGGCTATGAAGGAAGAAATGCAATCCTTAATTGTAAATAAGACTTGGAGTTTGGTTAATTTTTTTATGATCAAAGAATTGTGCAATGTAAGTGGATTTACAAACTGGGAGAAGGGATTGACTATATTGATACTTTCTTTTGTCATTAAATATAACATAGTTATATTGTTTTAGCATTAGTTCAATTCATTTGGGAACTTGAACAACTAGATGTTAAAACTGCTTTCCTACGTTGAAAATTGGAGAAAAATATCTATGAGTCAACCTTTAGGCTTTGAGGTGAAGGAAAAAGTGGACCTTGTTTGTAAATTGAAGAAGTTTGATAGGTTGATCTTTAAATGATATGTGGATGCTGACTTTGTGGGTGACAAAGATCTGAGGATATCCACTACTACGTATTTCTTTACATTGGGGAATAACTATATAAAATTTGAAATGTGTGAAAGAATGCATTTGTTGAAAGCAATTTTGTATAATTTGAATTTTCTACATGATACTCTTATTATTCTCATTGATAGTCTAAGTACATTGTTACATGGTAAAAACTTTGTCCATCATGAGAGGTCAACATATGTCAAGGTTAAGTATCATTTTCTAAAAGATAAGATACCTTCAGATGAAGTTAATCTTGAGAAAATTCATGCTGATAAATATCCATTTGATATGGGAACTAAAATGCTTTCAATTGGTAAGTTTAAATCTTGGTTATCAATTCTACTTATTGATAATGGATCATTCTTTTGTAGGTACTTGGGCAATGATGTTGGACCCTTCCACATATTAGTGCACCGTTTAAGCATACTGTAGTGAGTTTACATTTTGGAACCAAGGTGAAGAACAAAAGATAAAACGTGTTTCCAAAAATGCGCAACTCTTTAAGTTGTGACTCCCCGTGGCAATTTTCAACTGGTTTATTGTTGTTACCCGGATTGTGCTTTCTCTCATGATTGTGGACCATTGATCAGATATAAGGGTTGTGATATTTTGTGAGCCTTATTTCATGTGAGGTTTGGACTCTTGGTATTTTCTTTTTAGTTCAAGGGTTCAGGAAGAAAAATGGAAGAGCTCTCGTTTTCACTCTCTTGTGTGATTCTTTTTCTTTTCATAGATTTAGTAGTTGATCTTGAATAGTTCTGTGAATCTTTTGCATATTGTAATAGAAGCTTGAGTCTGTATTTGGTCGTCTTGAATAGTTCCTATTCGGGTGATTTATGCGATAGGGTTTGAGGTTTCTTTTTTGTGTTGAGTTCTAAAAGATGCCTTCGATCTCTGTCTAGAACCGGTTAGGAGTTTGATATTTGGTTCCATATGTAAATATATCTCTCTGAAAGGTTTTTTAGTGCACTAGTGGATTGGGCTGGTAGCTAAGTGATGAGTGTGTTTTACACATGAGTTTCATACCATTCTAGCTTCATTTGGTTGCTTTATTTGTTAATTATAGAACGAATTTAATGTGTTTGCTAGTGTTTTGGTTGAATGAATGATAAAAGGGTGACAAAGGGATTTGAAAGCAATGTAAAGGAAAAAGGAAGCAGAAAATTGGCGCTCAAGCGCCCGGATGTAGCGCCGAAACTAAAAGGGAAAATTTTAACAGAGATGCAGCGCCCAAGCGCGGCGCTGCCCGTCCTAGCACAGCAGAAGAACAACAGAACTGTATGCTCAGGCGCTGCCTGAAGACACCATTGTGGCGCCTAGGCGCTGCGCCGTAAAATTTAGGTTTTGTTTTTAGGGCTACGAAAAGCCCATGAATAAGTCTCCAACTTGGCCATAAATGTAAGGAACTATAAATAGACTAGAAAAGGGACGAAATAGGGTTCCACACTTTGAAGAGATTGAGAGAAAAACACAGGATTGAAGACAAATTCACGTGAAGAATTACATCAAGGATTTGAGATTAAATCAAGGGGTTGGAAGTGGAAGAAGATCTTGGTGCAAGAGCTAATTCTTTTCCAACTTTTGTATCATTTAAATCCGGTGATGTATTCGATTTTTGTTATTTATTTCATTATTTTGATTATGAGTAGCTAATTTTATTATTAGGGCGAATAATGTAACTTATTGAGACCTTTAGTTATTTGATTCAAGAATTTCTGAGTTTTATTCTTCCATGTGTTGATTTTATTATGAGTGCAATGCTTTAAATTATCTGGTCAATAATTTGATGATCTATTGAGTTTCTTACGAATCGAGAGGTGAGTTTGAACTTAGAACGTGTAATAAAATTCGGTAACGAGGTATAACGTGTAGAGATACATATACTAAGTGTTGCGGTCGTTATATGAATTCTTAGTGCTATGTGAAACTTAGATCCAATGTGTTTGTCATTCCTTCATAATTTCCATTGCTTTAGTTTTCATCGTTTTAGGCATTTAGTTTATTTAGGAAAATCTATTCTCACAACACTCGAAATTCTTTATCTGTTATTTTTGTCAAATAGTAGTAGGAAAAATATATTTAGTATTAAAGTATAGTCCTTGTGGGAACGATAATCCGAACTATTAGGTCCACTATATTACTTGTTACGATATCGTATACTTGCGATATAAAAAACACTAAGCCCCATAGATTAAGCCATTTAGTGTTGAACTAGGTGAACAATTTCATGTTCTTGGTGTTATTTAATTTCTGCATTAATTCATTGTTTGTGGTGCTGTGAGTTTTCATTTGATAGACGTTTTCGGTGGATTGAATCACTGCAAATATAGGATTATTTTGGGTGAAAACTTGATCTGGGACCAATAATCCCAACAATAATAAATACTTTTCTATAATCAATGTTTTTTTCTTAATTTATCAACCACCTAAAATAACTTTTGTTTGTTGAAGAATTAGAAGTTTGACTTTAAAATCAATTCCAAACAAGGGTTAAGAAGATTTTTTAGATCAGTTTGAATAACATTTTAGAAGTGATTTATTTGGTCAAACAGGCATTGTGAGGAAAAGATCCAAAGTGACTTTCATAGAAAACTCTTCTACGAGAAACACAAGTAAAACACCCATCAAATGGTCTTAAATATAGTTCATTGCACAATTTTCTCTCACACACTTTCTAGTTCAAACGGGTCGACCCACATGGGCCTAGTAAAATTGAAACATAAGTGGGATTACTCATGTGAAGATTAGGCCCACCAATAGAAACTTACTGTTTCAAATACACAAGGATTTTGCTAATTGTACATTAAAATAGTACATAAGTGGTTACCGAAAATTATGTGGAGGGAAAAAAATGAATAAAAAAATTGATTATGTTTTAAACTAACAAATGATAGAATGACATGTGCCATTTATATAATCCATTATGTAAATTTTGATATATATATATATAGCAAGATCTATTACATAATATATAAGGGAAATTAGGTCCACCATCCTCAAAAACTAAATTAGTATTAAAGAAATACCCTGAAAATTAATTAGAACTACAAATTCCCGTATTAATTATGCCCAAAACCCCAAAAGTCCACAAATTGATTGTAACTTTTTTGAGATTTTGTGACTTTTTTTAGTTTTTGTCATTTATTTTTTGAATTGATGTCACTTTTCATTTAATAGTCTTCTTTTTATCTTTTTACAAGATTAACTCTTAAATCATATGACATGGATTTTGGTTTAACAATATATGATATGTATTTTTTTTTATGAAAAAGTAATATGATAGTTTTTAGTAGTGATATACCTTAACTTTTTCAAAAAAGTAACATACATTTTGAACTTTATAAAATTGTTGTCAAATTTAGCTTATGTATAAATATAACGATATACTGGTTGTTTTATTGATGAAATTACGTATTAAAGACAATAATGTCAACTTATTCTATTTTTAACAGTTTCAAAACTTAATTTCTTAAAAAGTGACATGACATGTCACTTTTTTTAACAAAAATTGTTGTATGTGCAATCTATCATGACAACAATTTCGGTCATTTCGTTACTTTTAAATTCATTATCTTGTTCCCACTTATCTCCATAACAAATCAATACATTAATTTTATCTATATTTGAAAAAAAAAAAAGAATACAAATAAAATAGTGTGAGATTTTTTATTTTTTTGAAAAAAGTCATAGGGAGTGCTTTTGATTTTCAACAAATTAACTCATGTGCAAAAATACAAATAAAGTGTTACATCATGTCACTTTTTAATGTTAAAAATGAGTTCATATTTAAGTTTTTACAAACCTCATGCATGCATCTTTTAATTGGTATAAAATAATTCAAATAAGGATTGCGACATTTTTAGAAAAAGTGATATCGAATGTTACTTTCAAGTTTTAGTATTTTAATTCATATGCAAAAATACAAGTGTTTCATCAAGGCACTTTTTAATATAAAATAAGGTTTGAATTCGTATTTATAGTTAAAATTTTTAGAAACACACATGTATGCATCTATTTGTCATCTCAAAAAATAAGGATATTTTCATTCGGGGCGGGGCGGGGTATTTTGCCATCTCTAACTCAAATACCTAATTAGCAATTAATAATTCCACCATCTCACCACCCTCCACACTGTCTCTCGTGTACTCTTTCTCCTCAAAACCTGCACATTCCAAACCTGAAGAAAGAAACCAACCTGTAAATGGATATATATTCATAGGCAAATNCTCGACCATTTTGTCACCTCTAATTTGTATCATGATCATTGTGGTCAACCAAAGCATAAGGCACATCGCGCTGAATTACTGTTAGTAGCAAGACGATTATGACCCTAACATTTGAATTAAATGCAAACGGTGAAAATAAATACCTCATCTCGACCTCAACATACCTATCATTTTAAGTGAGATTCTAGCACAATCAAATCAACATGATCTTTCATGCAAAATCATGTACATAACAAATTACAAGAAGTGTCACAAAAGCACAAAATTCGGTTTAAATTTTGGAACTTGCACTTAATCATGAAAAAAGTTTCTACTCATAAAAATGATAAAAAAAAAATCCCTAAAAGTCGTCTATAAATAACAAGAAGAAAATAGTTAAATCTAATGTTTAAAAAGGCTAATTTGCATCGAGTTAAGGCAAAATTATGGTCATCACTCTTGAAAATCCCAGAATCTCGCTGGAAACTTCTTCTTTTCTTTCTTCCTAGAAGAGTTCAACCAA
This sequence comes from Fraxinus ornus, assembly GCA_903798235.1. Lineage (NCBI taxonomy): Eukaryota > Viridiplantae > Streptophyta > Magnoliopsida > Lamiales > Oleaceae > Fraxinus > Fraxinus ornus. The sequence continues at coordinate 27,980 of CAIGRF010164528.1, forward strand.
AACACACCCAAAAATCTCAAAAACAGAAAAATCCTGCCCGAATTCTAGAAAATTATACTGCTGCCATTAAAAAACAATTTCTATTTTTCGAGGTCAACACTTCTCTCCAGATGTTAGCATTCGCTTGGATAAACAATTTATAAATTCAGTTAACATCTAAAAACAATAAGAGCATATTCGAATCCCATTTTTATTTTTTTTATTTTTTATATAATATATTTTTAAATAGTAGATTGATAGAGAATATGTGATTAAAAATGAAGAAAAAGTTATTGAATTTTGTGTAATATTATTTTATTAAATAATGTGTTGTTGAAAAGAAGGGAATGAAAAATGAATTTTGAAAAAAAATTGAGAATCAAACGAAGTCTAAATTTAACTATACATTCATAACTACTAGTAATTATTATACATTCTATAAGACCCCACCACTATTTCTCTTTATAAACCATCAAAAATTTTGTCAATCGAAGGCTTAAATTTTAATTCCTGAGCTGTTATGTGTTAAGATTTGAGATTCCATTTTAAAAGATCAACCTTATTAAGATGAGTAATATAATCCTTTATAAGTTGTTCTTTATTTTCATCTTTATTCGATGTGAGATTTTTATCCCTTAACATGCTCCCGCAAGATGTTGGCTCGTTTGAGCAAACCAATCTTGAAATTCGTGTGCTCAATTTTTTTGAGTTTTAATCGGATCGAATCGCTCGTTGGAATTTAACGGGCTCTGATACCATGTTAAGATTTAGGATTCCATCTTAAAAGATCAATCTTATTAAGATGAGTAACTCAATCCTTTATAAGTTGATCTATGTTTTCATCTTTATTCAATGTGAAATTTTTATCACTTAACATTATGTGTACATAAAAAGTGTTGCCAGAATTACTACAGATGGCACTTGGTGATTTTTTATTGGAAGATTTTGGCAGCAACTCCCTTGTACAAGGGTAGTGGTGGCAATCGAGCCGAACGGCTCGTACTGTAGACGCCCACAAGCTCGGCTCGTGGCTCGCATAATTTATAAAAAAAAAATTAAGACTGAATATTTTAGGTTTAGTAATGTAAAAAAAATAAAAAATAAAAAATAATACGAGCCGACGAGCCGAGCTTAAGCTCGCCCAAAACCCAACGAGCCGAGTTCACGAGCTGAGCTCGCACGAGCCGAGCTCGTGCAGGTATGAGCCGGCAGTCGGCTCGGCCCATTGCCACCACTACCTAAGTATCATATTATTATATCATTTTTAACTCGGCTCAGCCCATTACCACAACTACCTAAGTATCATATTATTATATCATTTTTAATGAAGAATATATCATTTTAGATAATTCTAGTAGAATTTGCGTGGAATTCTCTATTGAATTGATGTTGAAAAGACAAAATGGACCACAATTGCACGATAGTGACAGCATTGGAAGCTAAGATATGATTAAGAAATTGAAGCATCAAGTAGACGTAACTCTTATCTTGATTGAGAGCGAACCACTCCAATCCACTTGTTAATTTACCTCAATTTTCAATTTCGTTTGGTTATTATTGTCAGCATATTATCTATAATAGAAGTCACATATCAGCCCATATTTATCAAAACACAATATATCTATTTCTCATATAGGAAAAGAAGGCGCTTGCTCTAAATGAGCTAAATCTGCCCAGAATACACTTATCATAGCTGAAAACATAGCCATATATTGTTTGTTGAAAAAAAGAACATAAGGAATATTCCACTTGTGAAGCCAATCTTCTCCTTAAATACTTATAAGTAATATTTTTTCACTTATATTCCAATATCATGTTGTTCTCCGGAGCCAATCCAACGCAAGCTCTTAATATGTTCTCGAGCATTGCCCGCTGCTTCGAAAGTGCATTCACCACTGGCGTGCCAGGTGGAACCTATTTATCCGACCGTAATATATATTAGTTTTCGAACGACTTTATCTAAACATTAAATCATTTGAGATGTGAAAAACTATATTTTACTTTATCTTCAATACTTTTTTGAGGCACTTATTTTTTTTCTTTAAGATTAAGCACGCCTACCTATGCATTGATATAGACATTTTGATTTATTCCACCCCAACTTGTGCATCATGGCACATCTTGTGTACAAGGGCACAAGAATTAAGACATGTTGATTGAAAGTGTGTGCACCATAACTTGGTAAATCAAGGACCACATTTATTTATTTATTTATTTTTTTTGTCTAAAATCACACTTATCTAGTTTACTAATTATGCGTATACAAGTACTTGAACAAGTATGTTTATTCTTGTCTCGTACAGATTAGTCGATGTTTTTCACATATTAAAATCGAAAGAAACTTACAAGAGGGGCTTTAGAGAGATAGCTGAGGATAGTAGCCACGGGGTGGAAAGAGTGGAATTTGCCCTGAAATCAACACAAGATGAATTCTATTAGACGAACAAAAAAACTATTAAAATTACATTTATAATTTAATACGACGAACTAAAAGTGTCGTAAAATGTTTTTGACGTACCTCGCCTTCGGCCTTGAGCTGTATACGAGTGCTGAGTTCAGCTAGGAGAACCAAATCCAATATGATCGGAGCTGCCAAAAGTGAGTCCTCACAAGTGTTGTGCAACACTATAGTGCTCTTCCCACCCATAAATATTTCTGATGTGTACTCATCCATAGCCCTCTTGCTATCTCCCACATATGGTACATACTACCACACATAACACCATCCAGTCACACGTTAGATAAGTTCAAACGAAGTTCTAAAGTATACCATAGCATCGTTAGTTAAGCGTATTGGTGTCTCATGATCGGATTTTCAAAGTATAAAATACCTTAATGACGACAACGTGGTCCGGGTGCTCACCGGGTTCATAAAGAATGCCATTGCTAGCAACCATGTCGTCCACGACATTACTTTTCGAGATCTCTTTGGATCGAAAAGTTTGAGGGGCTGACAAATTCATGCCATCATTATTTCCCAAATGGTTGTAACTCACTATTGATGTTGGCTGCAAACAAAAATAACCCACAAAAATGTTATACCTCGTAAAATTTTTACTAAACTTTATTTCTAATAAATTTAAGATCGACTGAACCAAAGTATACCTTTATACCAGCTCCAACAAGGAAATCAACCAGCACTGATTTCATCTTGGTCTGGCCACTCTTAAAGTCATCTCCACCAATCAAACTATTCCTTAGAATGGCCAAATCAATCAACCCTAAAATAATTCAAAATCCAAAATTAATTCCCTAATCAAAAGGGTCATAAGAAAATAATCCATTATTACTTAATGGACAAAATTATAAGTATTTACCTGGAACAAAAGTGTTCTGTGGGCTGCCATTGATGAAAGGAACATTTTCAAGAACACAAGCTAATGCATATAAGGTTGAAGGAGATATTTCAGCCTCATTCTTCTCCACTGAGGCTAATAGGTTTTCTGTAGTGTCATTTAGCCCAACAACTACACTACTGTATCTTTCTGTATTTGCAGTCCACAAAACCACCACCTTGTCGACCCCGTTTTTCTCTTTAAACTCCCTATTACAACAGAAATCATATCAAAGTGCAATTAGCCAGTTAAAAACTTGTACCTCGACTACATGTTAAGTACGATTGACTAATCAATGTGTCGGACAAGACACTAGAAAACTTTAAATCTTTCAAATTGTGTCTAGTACAGCGTACTAAATCGATAAAACAAGTCATTTGTAGGTTATGTATACCTAATATCTTTGATGATTTGTTGAACTTGTTCTTGCTTGGTTCCTCTGATCAAATTGTTGGCACGTGCACCTTGATTAGCAGCAATGAAATCAGGGTTGTAGATTCCAGGGAGTGGGACCATGTGTTCCATGTAAGGCCTAAGCTGCTTCTGTAGATCAATATCTAAAACCTTAGCCCTTCCCATGGCATCAGCCAAATTCATGTCACTTATGTCCCATCCTCCAAATACAATGTCATCTGGGTTGACCTAATCATATTACAAACACAAATTTATTACATATACAAATAATTTTACGACTAAACAAAGTATTCGCAAAAGATTGAAGGCATACTTGACAAAGCTTTTTGCTGATTATAAGCAGGTCAAACATAATTTTTTGTAGGACCATAATTTCTATCCAACTTTTTAAAACACATTTCGTAGAATCAACAACTTGTAATTTAATAAATACTTTACCAAACATCGACTGAAATCAAGTCTTGACGTGTAAGGCCTTTAAGAATGTGATGTTTCTTAAATAGTTTGAGCATTTAAACGATGTGGTAACGATATATATGTATGTATGTATTATACCATGGGGAGGAGGCTCTTGAATGGGGCATGTATCTCTTCTCCATTGAAGGATCCAATTCTGATTGAGGATGCCTGGGTGAGTGAGCCAAAATAATTGGCTTGTTGCACCTTATCCTTAGTTGCCCACGAAATTCCTCTGTCATTTATCAAATTCTTGTCAAATGTTACCAAAGTAGCTAAAAAACAAATTCTAGTGGGACCCGCATGGTTCCCACTAGTCCCCACCCCCTCCGCCACTAAATGGCAAGTGGTCAAACAGTAAAAAAGACAGTTAAATTTTGTTCATTATCATATGGGTTCTATCTAATATACTATCAAATAAAACAACTTACTCGCGATTAGCAATGACACCAGCAGTGAGGGTTGAGCCATTGTTACCTCCCCATCCGACAAGCATAACCCTAGAAACACAATCAATATAGTATAATTAACACGAAAATTCTGAAAAAAGAAAAGAAATTTCTTTATCTTAAAAAAGGGAATATGAACAAACCCTAATTTTGGGACATGAATATCAGTCTTGAATTCATATTTGACAGTCTTGGGCTTGACAATCCATTGATAAACTCCATTTCTGCTCTCATGAACAAGCTCTGTGGTCTCATAATTGTACACTGAGTGAATCTCACTCTCTTCGTACTTAACATTTGGGCTCTCAACCTTAAAACTCTCGATGAACATTTTCAATAATCTCTTAAAACAATAAAACTCTTTCTAGAGAGAGAGAGAGGGAGAATGTATCCTTGAACTCTCCTTGTGTTGAACGTCTGTGTACTTCCATTCAGCATCAAAGCTTGCATATATAGGCAAGTTGTACCCATTAATGGTAGACGTGGCATTTTTCTATTGGTCGTGCCCCACATGACCCCCGATATATATATATATATATATATATATATTTATTTATTTATTTTACCGTCAACTATATGACAAACAAAATACGAGCCTTCGAGGTTGAGCGATAAGAGGTCGAGGGTCACGACTTACATCCATTTTGATATTAGAAAAATTGGGATTGAACTTTCTAACTTTCCATGCTATATATTGAGTCAGCACGGGCGACCGTAGATCGTCGACCGTTGTCAGCAATAAAATATTAAGAGTCCCGTTTGATACATTTTTTTTTTTTTTTGCAAAAAATGTATTTTGGAATAGTGATTTGATGGAGAATGTGTGGTTAAAAATAAGGAAAAGTCGTGAATTTGCATTTAATATTATATTATTGAAAAATGTGCGATTGAAATAAGAGAGAAAAATGTATTT
>CAIGRF010164543.1:8325-19574 GCA_903798235.1 Fraxinus ornus
TTTTTTTTTTTTTTTTTTTTTTTTTTTGTGCCAAAGAATGGTATATAGCTGGATCTGTATAAAGGAAAGATAATACAGAATGGTATATAGTTGGATTTATTGCTTTATTTGTATAGCAAGGAAATACATGAAAAGTACTAATTTTTTGTAGGCGTGTATGAGAAGAACGACAAAACTCTTAACAATTTCGAAAGTTCGAAATAATGAATAATGGATTGAGTATTATGATTACTTAGCATACCTTAGAAAGGCAATGGAGTAAGTCACCATTTGCATATATGGCATTCAATTCCAAAAAAAAACGTTTTGAGTTATGAAATATTTAATTGATAAAAACTTTTCCATTTTCAGAAATGGTATTCGCATAAAGGGTTATTTCATGAGTTAATTGTTTGAATACACACCAACCATTGGGTATGGTCACGTTTTAGTGACCGTACTTCAAACTGCACCTTATTACTCACCGAATCTTATGAAATTGCACTCCATTACTCACTGAGCACCTTTTGTTTCTAACGTCAACCTACATGGGTAACGGAATGTACACATGGCAGTAAAATCTCTCAAAAACAAAAATCAAATACCAGCTCATTTACAGTGCAACTCCCAAACACGCCTCGGCCAATTGAAATTAAAGGGTAATTAGCAGAAATGGTCCCTAACATTTACATTCATTGCTAAAATGGTCCATGTCGTTTTAAATTTGATATTCGTACCCTTATTTCAAACGTTTGTTGCGGAATTGGTCCTTCCATCCACTTCCGTTAAATCAGCCGTTAGAAAATTGAATGAAATTTGCCAATAATATTTGAAAAAGGCTAAATTATTCAACTTTCCATATTTTTTCTCCTCTTAAAATTTTCGGTGAATATAATTCTGATGGGTTGATGTAATTTACAAGTTTAGATCCCAACTCAAAACGTTGTCGGCAAATATCATCTTTAACCCTTTAACCATTTAGCACAAATAATCATTGATGAGCTATGTAGTATAAGTTCTCAATATTAACCTACTACAATAGATACAAAATACCATAGTAAAAGGCCAAAAAAAAAAAAAAACTACTACATAATAAATAATTATATTATTAACCAACCAAACATGGTTTCAATATTTTTGATAAGCTAAACTGCCTGCTATGTATATTACATTGGGCTATTAGACAAAAATTCATAAAAGATGTTCTGGAAGTGATGATTATACAATTTATCGATTTTGCTCATGATTATACTCGACAAAAATATCAAGTTTAAAATGATAGGGACCATTTTAGCAATGAATGTAAACGTTAGGGACTATTTCTGCTAATTACCCGAAATTAAATCATGATTTCCGGTCTGTTCATTTTTAGCTCAGGAGTCGGATTCAAATGATCCTTCAATTCTAAAGAAATGTGTTTTTCATATCTGTGTTACTTTCTGCTATGACCCTTCTCTTGTTGGTTGTTCTTTCTAGACTTATTTCTCTATGTTTCTAGTATCGTTGTTCTTTCCATTTGTATTGTAGGGTGGAGTATAAACAATCAGTTAGGCTGCTGGATGTTCTACTAGATGTTCCATTTCTTGCATTTTGAGATTGTTTTTCCATATTATATCTCACTGTTCTAATACGTTCTGGTTACCCATAGAATTGTACTTGGTAAATAAGCCGGTCATGAGTTGAAGGAGGCAGGGAACTATGCATTTTAAGTTACGTTCTGTCCATTTGGTTATGCAAATTCTGTATTTGTATAAAAATCTACAACCTTATCGATATTCTGCTACACGTAAAACTTTTCATGAGGTCTTAATCTAATGTTATGGGATTAATTTAACATATTAATGACGGAACTTTCTTGTTCAGGTAGTTCTCAGATATTGCCAACTATTTTTGCTTTAGTGTGAATTAGAGTGCACATGATGGAAATGCTCAGGGAAAGCTGGTGCTAGATAGAGGGAATGGAGCTGCATTGAGCCCAAAAAAAAAAAAAAGGAAGAAGGCAGAGGGGAGAGGATGTAGCACATCCATTGAAGGTCTCTTGAGGAGCTATATCTTGGGACAACTAAAAAGATCCCTATATCCCGCGAAGCCCTTTGCTCGAAGTGTAATGGCAAAGGATCGAGATCTGGAGCATCCAGTGATGTTTGCAAGCGACTGGACTGGAAGTTGCTTCCAGGTAAATGCAGTGCTGGAACATTTTGTTCTTCATGAACAGAAAACTTCGTCGATAGATTAGTGCCTTCACAATCCCAAATAAACTCTTCTCATACGCTCATTAGCATGCAGATTGTATCGAGCTGATTCAGAACAACAACAGAAGTCGGAACAAAATAAGTGAAAAGAAGCAATTATAATGGAGTGGCGAGTGGGATCTTCAGAGGACCTGTTGGAGGTTTATAGTAAATTACTATATACTGTAGAAAATCCAAGGAATCAGTAGAAACAAATCACAGTTGAACAAATAAACCCACAATTAATCATAAACCTCCATAAAAAATCCACGTGCAATTCTTCAAAAACCCAAGCTTTGTGGTCGCATTGGGGCCTTCAATTGTGATGGATGTTCGATTTGGGGGTTAGGGTTCACAACAATTTAGGATTTGGGAGTTGCAATTTCAGTTTTGGGGGCTTTAATTCAGGAAGGAGCTCAGGATTTCATCGTCAATAGTCCAAGGCGGGTTTTGGAGTTTCGCTTTAAATGATCTGGCATTTGATTTTTGTTTTGATGAGATTTAACTGCCACATATGCTTTTCGATATCCATGTAGGCAAGCATTAGAAACGGAAGTTGCCCGGTGTGTAACGGAATGCAACTTCATAAACTTAAGTGAGGAATGAGGTGCACAGTGTTAACTTTGGCAATTTTTATGTACAGTTCGCAAATGGACGTTTCACAACATTCCCTAAAAGCTGAGCTATATGATGGATAAATTTCGGGAACAAGCCTATAATTCCATGGAATATTTTCTTCGTGTTTCAGTTTTGTGTTTTTGAGTTTTGAATTCATTTTGGATTTTGGGTTTTGAGTGTCTATTTTGAAATTGTTGAAAATGTATTTTTTTTGTCATTTAGAAAAATTATTTTCAAAAAAACCCAAAACCCGTTCTCTTCCCAACCCCTCCTCTCTCTCTCTGACGACTCTCCACAGATGAAGCATCGCGACGTTTCTCGACGTTTTTGGTGTTGATGATGGAGGTGACCGGATCAGCTGTGCACTGCCACGCTTGGAGTGGGTGGTTGGCGATGGTCGCTCAGCCGTGCTCGATGTTGCAATCCTTCGTCTTTATGAGGTTTTTTTTGTTGGCAGTGGTGGTTCTGTTGCCATTTTTTGTTAGCGGTGGTGGTGTGGCGAGGGCGACGACGACGACGACGGTCCCAAGTTTCCTTTTAGTGTGGTGGGTTGGTTTGGTTGGCAGTGGTTTTATCTTGAAAGGTTGGGTCGCGGTGGTGCAGTGGTGGTTGGCAGTGGTGAAGTGGTGGTCGCGGTGGTGCAATAGTGGTTGGCGGTGGTGGAATTTTTAACACACCCAAAACGCGTTTTGAAAATTTTGGCTTGATTTTAACTGAAAACACTAAAAATGACATTTTTGATTTTCTTTGTAAAGTTTAAACTCGTTTTCGAAAATTCGTTTTTTGAAAATAAGTAAGTAAACGTGTTTTCACTGTTTTGAAAAATCGAAAATAGAAAATGGGATAAAAACAACAAAGAGAATAACCTGCCTAAAGACATGGGATTGCTGTAGAAGTCATATGCCGAGCAAGTTCTTGACTCCTTTTCCTCTATCTATCTTGGGTAAGCTACATCCATACATAGTCTAATCCTCTTATTTATCGTACTAGGTACGGAATCGTAATCCCAAGAGTTCTGCAGCAGCGGGCTTAGAAAGGGCGATCCTAAGACGCTTCTCCAGCTCTCATAAGAATTTTATGGTAGTNGTCAAGAGAGCTTGAGTGATCATAACTATATATTTAGAGATTTCGCAGAAGTTTGTTCTAATATCTTCGAAACAGTAATTTTCGAGCTCAGTTTAACGTTATATTTTCTACCAAATAATCAAACCAAACAGCTTTGTCCCACGACTAATACATTCACTTAGGTTGCATCTCAACTTCACCCATAAATAGTGTTCTAAAATGTATAATGTGTGGCAGTACGTAGAGATCAAGTTATGAGCTATGTGAGTTTAAGCAATGTATGGATGTAAAAAGGCCTTTTTTATTTTAATATTATTTTAATTTTTAATCAATCAAAAAATTATTTAATAATTAAAAATAATACCTACCAAGCATCTAAGAGCCTGTTTGATTCCGATTTTGGCCAAAAATGTAGAAAAATTTCGAACATTGCTACGGTAAGATGCCTGACAAACACTGTGCAAATCTGAGCTATGCAGGTAGACTCAATGACCATAATGCCCTCATTCATTTATTGAAAAAACTCACTTTCCCAATTCATTCTTTGGAACATCCCGACAAACCACCGACCTACAGCGTTCACGCTTGCCTCCGTTGCTATCCCCTTTCGGCCAAAATCGGTGAAATTCGTCCTCCCCACTTGAAACTTGAGAACGCAAATCATTGGAGAAGCCACTGCTTGCCACTAGAGTCGTCTGCATCCGTGTTCGAACGGAGCTTGATTCACGTGGTCTTCTTGCATCTCACCGAACCACGTCATAATTGCAGGGTGCACGGCGACTAGCGTTGTGCTTTGACCTTCACCTTATCCGCCCAGTAATAGACAACAATCCTTCCATCTCCGGGTAAGTTTCTGGGCATCCTGCATATTATGGGAATAAATGGCGATTTAGGAAACACACCCACACCAACTGGCGTTCCCGAAACTTGATTCAATCGTTCGTAATACAATTGCCTTCGGTTTTATATCCTGCTCATTGTTTGCAAACATTTGACATTGTCAGATTTGAAGAGTCCTTCTGAATAAAAAAAATTTGTGTTGCGAAATGTTGTTCTGCGTCATTTTCATTCGTATTTTCAATGGATTGTGTGTATTTGACATGTTCTATTTCTTGATTATGCATGTTGTGAACCTATGAATATGTGAAATAGAAGGAAATGAAACATGGTATTGTGTGAATTGAAATGTTCTGGTAATCACCCTCCATAGATTTAATTTGAATTTTCACCAACTTATTATCTGATATTGCCCCTGTACGTTTTCTTCTTCTCTATACTGGATCCAAGTTCCAACTCCAGTAGTTTTTTGTAGGGACAGAAGCTACACATTTAATCTAAAATGCAGAAAATCTAAAGACTCCAACTTCTTACTGGTTGCACATAGCTGTTAGTTATAATGAAGTCTAAATGTAGTAGAATAATGGAACCAAGGAGAAAGGGAAATGTCATCTCTATATAAGTTGGCGGATGTCTTGGACATAGTTATTTTATTTCAGGAAAGCATGCAATGGAGCGACAATTGTGTTAAGAGCTAATGTCCATTGCATATGATTGCTTTTTTTTGTATATTATAACTTTGACAGTGGTAATGTAATCCCTAAATATTAATGTGTGGATTATTGTGCCATCCATTCTTAGAATAGCCATATTTTTGGATAAACTGTTGGCATCGTCTTTGTGTCATGATTTCAAGTTGTCTTTAGGCTTCTGTGTTTACCTTTTCAGAAATTTTGACATGTAATTTGGCAACTTTGTTGCCCATGATATTGTACTGTCATTGTTTTGTCTGCATTTGTGGTGAGAAGAGTGATTTTGGTTTTATTTTTTGCGGGATAACAATGTAAACGGCCTACACTTTATGTTTCCAATGTGGTTACGCTTTCCTACATGGCAGATCATATTCCACACGACATCATGGCTAGGAACCCAAACGAGGTAAGATAGTTGATCATGCTAAATAGTTTTCATTCTGTAACCAACCTCCAACTCCATTATTGTAATTCCCGCAGATCATTGGCATGGACGGTCCTGTTCCTCCAGTTCTTACGGCTGTCACTCCAAAAAGTATGCTAAATAGAAACCTACCAGAAGGAGAATATTTATGGCTGCATGTGAGACCGCGATTGCTGAAGGTCATCGACACGGTAAGTGTTTTACAAAGTTCGACTAGGAACGTGTTATTACGTTGTTCAACTCCATCTCCCGACACAATTGGAGCAAACAACAGCTTCGTAACGATTGGGATGCGATGCGTCGAGACCACAAACGACTCATCGACTTCTGTCATGTACGGGTGTAGAATATAACCAATCGACATGCCATATCGTTGCATTGGACGAATGGTGGACATAAAAAATTAAGGTACATCACGAAAATATTTGTTCACATGTCCACATTCATTCATGCCTATTGGTTATCTCCTTCTGAACATGTGGGATCACTTGCATCTGCGTGGTTTAATTATTGGACACCGTCATTGTAGGATGACAAGGAGTACAAAGACTTTAAGGATAAAGATGTCAACGAGATCTATATTCGATACTAGCAGCTTTTTGGCGATGGTTATGACTACGACAAGTATGCAATGACGCTGACGAAGCTGTACCGCACGGGCCTAGCATTGGAGGAGGACAGTGCATTTGACGACATCAGGGATGCAATCCCTCTGGATGAAGAGAGAACTGCTTCGAGCGAAGGGACACGATGACATGTGCAACTCAAACAGGAACCCTTGTACAGGCTGTAGCGGTAACAAAATGAAGTCATCACGCACTTCGAAAAAGGGAAAGAAAAAGAAATTTTCAGTTCGTGAGTTATCCTTCTCCGTTGAGCGTGCAACTAGTGCCGTCGAGGCTGTTGCAGTGAAACTTATTACCCTCGCGGCGCCGATGGAGAATGCTGGAGCGGCTTGCATCGAGGAGTTACTTGCCGCAGGATGACTGCAGCGCCAGATGCCATTGTACTTCTTTGCATGCACGCTTCTAACACAGAAGCGGTACCGGGGTACGCTAGCCGTGATGAGCGACGCTGACAAGAAATTTGAGTGGATCAAGTGGCAGTTTAATGAATGAAAAAAATAAGTCCATTATGTATTCTATTATTTGCAGTACTGTTGATGTGTTACTTTTTCCTTATGTCACCTGTGACACTGTCATGTTCCCCTATACCTACCCATGTACTTGACTACTGTTTCTCGTTTTTTTTAATGTCACTCAAACTTCTTTGTTGTGTTGTGTGTATAATTATGGTTTTGGCTACTTTATTTCAAGAATCTATAAGGTGTAGCTGGAAAAAAGGTAGACACTGATAAGTGAACAAGCATAAAAAATTATTTTGTTTTTTTTTTTTTGGGAAATTTGGTACAAGGTACGTTCACGTGTGGTTCAAATAACACATCTTACAACACACCTCACTTCTCTATAAATGAGGAGGTTTCATGAAGGGATTATCATACATACACTCACAAGTGTAGACTTCTTTTACATTACTGCTACGCAGAGATTTACATCCGATTCTTACACATCAGTGTAGGAATGGAAGATCTAAACTTCAGTTGTGTCCTTTTATCAGGATCGGATGAGGAAGAAGGAATAGAAGATGATGAGTTTTTTAACTAGTTGGCGGATGATGGGACGAATTGGATTACGTATTGTCGAGTTGTATATAGTGACGTGAGACATTATTATCGTAAATAGCTACGTCGAATCCGAAGATTTCCTTTTGCGGGAAATCGACACATGTTCATGAAGGAAGCAATAGAAGAAAACACGTAGATGTGCTTTCAAGAGTTACGAATGTACCTACCGATTCTGCGATAGTTTGCACATATTCTACGTGACAAATATGGCTTATGCAGCAGCCAGCATGTAGATATCTATGAGAAAATAGGTATGTTCTTGTGCATATTAGCACATGGAAAGGGTTATCGTCAAGTGACAACATTATTCAATCACTCATTGCAAACGGTATGTCGTTACTTCAAAGAAATATTACTTGCGATCGTTGCGTTATCAGCCCGTCTTATTAAACCTAGTCAATCGTATAACGACGGGGAGTTTCCGCACCGTCCCGACCCAGATAAACATCCTCTATTTCAGGATTGCATTGGTTCTATTGATGGAACACCGCGTCACGAGCGTGTGAATTTCATAGGTCGTAAAGGGCACCAACTCAAAATGTGTTGGCCGCATGTGATTTCAATTTATGTTTCACGTTCGTACTTGTCAGGACTACCGGGTATACGCACGATGCTCGAGTTCTGGCTCGTGCTATATACAATCCAGATATTCACTTTTCGGTACCAGCCTCGAGTAAGTATTATTTGGTTGACTCCGGTTTTGCACACCAACCGGGATATATGGCTCCATATAAGAGATCAGATATCTTGTACCATTTTCAAGAGTTTCACAACGACGGAATAGGACATCGTCGAAGGTTCCGGAATGCTCGAGAGCGATTTAACTACACTCTTTGTGTAGGAATGTAATTGAACGTACCTTTGGTGTTTGGAAGCAAATATGGAAAATTCTTGACCGTATGCCTAGCTATTCGTTTAAAAACAAGTTGCAGTTGTCGTCGCAACGATGGGTATTCATAATTTTTTACGTCGTTCTGGAGTAATAGACGAGGCGTTTGCAAGAGCAGAGACGAACAACTGTGAAGTCGAAGTTGAAGTTGATCTATCTGACGCTGAAGACGAAATGCACGTTGAAATAAATGCACACGAAATGCAACGCAGTGATTGAGATAGATTTCACGATTACTTTGCACAACAACATTGACGTTACGGTCGTTTGTACGGACGCAAATTAATATGCATGTAGGGTGAAGTTATCGTCGAAAAAAATAATTTTTTGCAAACATTGTGAGCGATGCACGTTTGAGAAAAAAAATTGTTGGTAACGGCAAAAGTTATTTCCGTCATAGCTGTACGAAACAATTTGTCAAAATAGAATGAAGAAATGTGAAGAAAATGGAAGGAAGTGAACAAAATAATGGTTTGACCCAGTCAATTAAAATGGTAGAACTATGACAGCTTTATCGAAAAAGTCTTGCAACTTGCAAGACTTTTGTGCCAATTTCAACTTTTCATAAGGGTGGTTTAGTAATTTTACATATATTGTCATTAACTTTTGAGCACATTTGGCAGCAATGGGACCACTTGATGTGAAAGAAAAATGCATTCTTTGGCCGGATAATGTGCGTCAAACGGGCGAAAAATAGATTTATAGAAACTTTATATATTTTTTCAAAAGTTTACAACAAAAATATAAATTTCAAATGTAAATCAACCCTTTAAGTTTTAATTTAAAAGAATTGTGAAAAAAAGTAAAAAATAGGAAAAAGGTAATAGCGCGCACATTCGCGCCTGGACACATATTAGTGGTCAATGATTGCCTTTGACCACTAAATAAAGCGCCAAATCACTTGACTTGACGTTTCCATCGCGCATCATGCCTAGACGACACTTAAGCACACCTTCTAAAACACTGCTTTATACACATCCAAAAGGGAGCTCACTCCCAGATTTGTGTATTTTAAGGTTGAACATTAAGGACTCGAATTATCCACCACCTTCATCACTTCGTATTCTTTTAATTCTTCGGCCAAATTGATTTTCAATTTCAAGAAGATTTTTTTTTTCCTAATAATCAAAAGCTTCACTCTCATTTTTAAACAATTCGTAATAACCTTAAAAAAACGAAGAAAAAACTTAGATTATTAATATGGATCTCCACTAAAAAGAAGCATAATTATTTCTTTTACAACCCTATCTCCTGTACATATAATTTGAAATACAACAAATAAAGGGGGTAGGAAAATACAGGGGAAAGAAAAATCTTGATATGTAGGATTAAATTTCACAGGAACCATAAATAATTCCTGGAGCGAGCAAATATATAATACCAACCACAAAGCAAATTACATTTGGGAGTGAAAGCTCCTCTTTTCCGTTCCAAGTCAAAAAATAATTATAGTTTAACAAACAACCAAATGCACAGAAACATGGAAGGGAGAAAAACTTCATCAGCTATCCTCTTCTGCCTTTAACACTCTCCTTTACAAATCACAGATTTCAAGTTCTTCACGTTATCGGTGTTGCCTCGGAGTAAGAATATTAAGAAGCAATTCCATTTAGTTGTATATTTTCACAGGTTTCTCAAATGTGTGGCGGTTCTGCAATTATCAGGAAGAACAAAAGTTACAAGAATTGGAATTTACGCCTAGCAAATATTTATTTCCTTTAGTTAAGAGAACGTTAAATGTGATAAAGGCCCACACAAGTATTACTAACAATTGAAATTCACATCAAATTTCAAAAAATGGTTTAGAAATGGCATGCTTTTCCTGTACAAATTATCCATTTAATTGACAGCCATAATCTAAAATAAAAATTGAACAGCTAAGATTCAAAATATTCACCTGGTTGGCAGTATAAGCCCTTTTAGGTGTAGTGTCAGAATGCTCTAACCCAAGGTACTGCTCCCAAGCACCATAAACATCTCTTCTCTAGATGAGAATAAACACGAGTTCCTCAGTCATAGACTCATAATAGAGAGGTTGAAGAAGAAAATGAATAGATTAATAAATTTAATATATAAGTCAAAAAAAACTTGGCACTCAAAAAATGACCTGAAAACGGCTGGACACAATGTCAGAGTCCTCAAGATATTCTGGACGTCCCAGTGACAGAAAAGCAAACTTCCACTGAACATACAAGTAAAAAAGTCATATGACCCAAAGTCCCACCTTAGCAATTTAATTACACAAACCATTAGGCAGCAGCAACTTTTGGTGAAGTGCTGCATGCTTGTTAAAAAACCATCTGTAGTGTAGATCTGAGAATGGAAAATACCTTAGAGAATTCCTCATCAGGTACCTGCAATTTCTTTTGAATCCGCATCTTAACATCCGCTAGAATTTCAGCATCATGAATGACCAGAAAGAAGGGATCCCCAAAATTCTGTACTTGCTGTATGGGAACCAATTAAACATATGGTCACATTTTAATATATAACCATATCAAGCTCAATGCTGTTAAAATTATGTCCAAAAAGAATTGTTAACGTAATAAATAGATTAGGTTAAGGGTAGATTTGTCATTCCATTTGTTTACTTGTAAGACTATTTAAAGTTTCCATTTCTTTGTATTTTTGATCAATTCAATCAATGTAGAAACCCTAACCTCTCTTTGTTTTTCCTCTGTCTTTTGCATCGTTAGTTTTCACATGGTATCAAAGCTATAGTATATAACCTTTGAATTTCGTTCTCGGCGAGCGGCCTTGAGCCGCCCGTCCGGCTAGCAATATGTTTTTCTTCTTTTGCACAAAAAAAAAAAAAAAAAAAAAAAAAAAA
>CAIGRF010164543.1:20443-32694 GCA_903798235.1 Fraxinus ornus
GTTCGGTATATTTGGATTTGAAATTTGCATCCGTTTGGATTTGTTGAGATTGTGTGATTGTGTTGGCTACTTGCAGACATGTGTGTTCATTCGGTTCGGTTCATCGTTTTTGGTTTCTTGCAAACTTTCGATGCTAAGCATTGTGAGTTTGAGGGGGGATGTTAACGTAATAAATAGATTAGGTTAAGGTAGATTTGTCATTCTATTTGTTTACTTGTAAGACTATTTAAAGTTTCCATTTCTTTGTATTTTTTATCAATTCAATCAATGTAGAAACCCTAGCGTCCCTTTGTTTTTCCTCTGTCTTTTGTATTGTTAGTTTTCACAAGAATCAATGACATTAAATGGACAAGCTGCATGTATATTATGTAAATGCTTAAATACCACTTGATTCTGAGCATTCTCCTTCTTAAAATGGTAAACGTGAATCAATCGGCTATTGGGACCAAGGTTCTTCTCTTCTTCTGGAATCTGGAACAGAGAATAAGCCAAATTCAAGCCAGAAACATTTCAATGGTAAAGCAACAAGAATTTCCTGTTAAAAAATCTATCAAAAGTGGAAAACTATCACATAATAAACCGACTTTAAAAATGATGAAAGCATTTTATACAAACCATAAGACCAAATCTAGAAATGTTAACTTCCTGAATTTAGTAAGATAGCATCAAGCTTTTACTGAATTCTGTCGCACCAAGTTACTAAATTTAAAAGTTGAAGATATAGCCCCTGTTTGACAACCATTATTTTCAAACTCTTTATTCTACATACTCATTTTCGACTACACATTCACACAATAAAATATTCTACACATAAATCCAAAACTTTTCCCTACTTTTTAACCACACATTCTCCTAAAAATCACTATTCAAAACTCTATTTTTCCCAAATAATGGTTGTCAAACAGGGGCATAATAAGGTTCTAAACAGAAGAGTCAACTGTGTGTGTGTGAGAAAAGAAAGTAAGAGGCTATTTTCAGAGAGAGAGAGAGAGATCATATATGTATGCATATATGTATCTGGTGTGTGTGTGTTACGCGTGTATGTATATCATTATATGTAAACACTATACACTAACACCAATAAAAGCAGTTAAAAGAGCATCTTCCTGAGTTCTTTCAGAAAGCATATGAGCATATTAAAATGGCGAGAAAATAGAGCAAGAGGGAGATTCTGAGAGTAAGAGTAACCTCCTCAGCCCGCAATGTCCAGTATTGATCATTTATATTCTCAATCTTCTCATTGAGTGGAAAGATCTGCAGAATTGGAAACAGCAGAACATGTATGACATCATAAAACCAAAGATCCTGCTCATTATGTTTCAGTCTTTGAAGTAAAATTAATGCCATAATATCGCGAATAAAGTATAGTAAACTTTGGAGTGGGGCAGGCACATTACCTTGTAAATCTTGTGATAGAAAACTTCAAGCAACCTAAGTTCTGCATTTGGATGAGACAACTCTACCTGCAGAAAACATGAGAAATTGTGGATCCTTCAGTTTTCCTTATTATTTTTTCCCACAAATTATGATGCTGTGAAACATAATTTCTTTATTAACTGTGGCAAATAGTTTCAGGAATAATGAAAGACAAAAGAAGTATCAGTTCATGAATAAAAATGTGCCATGTGATTTGCTCGAGCAAACCTTTGTTTTGATCTCGTTAAGCACATCTCCAACAGTGCTTTGTCTCGGCAATCTAATATTGAGCACCACAGCCTGAAAAGAGAAGTTATACTTAATATGTTATATGATTTTATACAATCAGGTTAACAAGAACAATCAACAATGACACCCATAGTTTTCCTACCTCATCCTTCGTGGCATGATGAAAGGCAACTTTCAGAGTCTTCAGACACTGCAATTCTGGCAGAGGAATGTCCAGTACTTCATAATACAGAATATCAGAGATCTATTAGAAGGAAAAGAAAAAGGTATTACTCCATCGACATCAGAACACCCCTGCCCCAGTTAAAAAAACATAAAAACAGTGGAAGACTTCATGTCGGAGCTACCTGATTGTAGTGGACAAGCATGTCTAATAGGCGATCAACTGATCTATACTTGATGGGATTGGGCTTTGGTTGCTGAGAATAGCAATTATGAGGAGTAAGCCGAATTTTAGATGGATCATCCAACCCAAGGTGCTGAGCTACCCTTTCCACAACATCATCATAAGTGTGGTTCTTTGCTCTGGAGATTTATGTCAAAAATGATTAGGAGCAACCACCTAAATTTGCTCAGAAAATTACAATTAAAGGAATAAGCATAATACTTGTAAACTACACTCTTCAACAGTCCAGGAAAATAAGATCAGAAAGTACTCACAACTCTAAGTGGAATTCATCTTCCTTGGGTTTCTCCAGAGCACGAAAATGGACAATCTGCAAAGAATAAATTCATTCTGAAAAAGAGTGAGAAAACTTGGAAAAAAAAAAAAAAAGGACTTGGATTAGAGGAAAGAGCGTGATGGGATATTAAATAATTTTATATTCCTGCCTGACAAGAGAATTTATGGGATAAGGCTGTATTAGGTTGAGTTGAGATGGCAGGCAAGAGTTCTTTGATTGTTGGCCAGACTAGCCAGAAAAGGCACCGAGTATTTCCTAGTTTTTGGCTTAAATTTATTGATAGCTTAAGGAAATTTAAATTGTTGTACAGGAGGCGCAAGTTCACCCCCAACAGCCTCCAGCCCAACCTCCGACTCCCCCACCCCACCCCCCACAAAAAAATAAAAATAATAAAAAGAGAGAGACTTCCCATGGTGTGTTCTCTGATATGTCTGCAGCAAGTCTGGATAATGGAATTGATGACATAAATTTATCTATGGCCTATCATGTCTCCTACCACCATAGATATAGAAGCAACTTCCAATACAAGTCTAACATGCTTACTACGGACATTTCAACAAAAAAAGTAGTTAACTGCAAATACGTAAACTATGTGTATTTCGTTTCAGATGGCTCTCTTTATTTTAGAAAACTGAAAAACCTCTAGATGCATATGGTATATGAGGATAAAGGTCTAATGCTCCACATCGATTAGTTTAGTTATCAAAACGAAAATAAAAGTACTTTGAAGCATATTATAGAAGTACAAGATTGACCTGGCGATTTTTCACATATTCCAAAAATGAAGGAACTTCGGGATATCGGAATTTTTCTTCACCTTCAGGGAGAGGCTTTTTTTGGAAACAGATAATGTCCCCATCCTCAATCTGGGAGATATGTAAATAAAGAAAGAAAGAGAGAACAGGAATAAGTAAAGAAAGAAAGATCAGTACATTCAAGTGCCAAAACTAAAGCACAACACTAAATACCTGGCTAAACCTAAATGAAGCTCTTCTGTCAAGGCGTTCACACATGACAGTAGGCTCAAATTTTATTTCCTGCAAAAATAAAAATATGAGCATTGGCAAATGTAATGATATCCATAAATAACAACGCAACTTAGATATAATGTGTATGGTCTACATACTATAATATACAGTTGCATGCCTGCATGCATATGTAATGATCAGACAAACCTCAAAGAGTTCAATCTCTTCATCAGGAGCAAATCCAGCCAATTCATTTAGTTTTGTCAGGATCTCCATCGGCTTGCCAGAGCTTTTCACAAAAAACCTACCAACATACCTGAAAATAATAAAAAATAAATAAATCACATGGTCAAAAGACAATTAAAAGGTGAAGATAGTATCACACACCCCTACACGCAAACTTTAAAAAATTACAAATTACCTGAGTTCTTCTTTCTCAGGATCATAAAGCTTAAAGAACAGAAGTATATCTTCCTTAGTTTTGTCAGGTGGAGGAAAGGGATGTAGGTCCTACACAATCAACACAATTATCAAAAATACAGTTAAAACAGGAGTGAAGATGTTTTTCAATGTTGATGTTCAAGTACCATCTATCAAACACTGAGAAGCACGGACACGCCAATGTCTGTTTTTTTCCCCACAGAAGTAGGACGCAACATGTAAAGGATACTCCGTTAATAAAAATAAAATAAAATAGTATTTTACTTTTTATTTTTTAATAATAGATAAGCATATTGGACTGCCTCATATGTAATGGGTTTTAAATTGGGTACTTAGCATTTTCGGTTTTGAACATTTTTGTCCATTCAACTCTTAAATGCTTTAGGTTTTTGTCTCTCCAATTGCCCTGCGCCGCCTACTAAGGCCTGTCTTCTTAGCACTTTAGGGTTTTGTCTCTCCAACCTTCTCTGTGCTGTTTCCTCTTCCACAGATGACGGAGTCTTCTTTTTCCTCTTCGACTAAACTTATCCTATTCCCTTGTAGACCCAACCCAAACCCTACTCTCTTCCATACACAGCCATTGGACACTGACAAGAATTTCTTCTTCTTCTGATAGTGCCTTTCAAATCACGAATTCATTTTCAATATAGTTTCTCTTTTTATTGGTTTGACTATGGGGAAATGGGCTTGTGGTCACAATGCTGTGTCGTCGATGAGTTGGTGTGCCTGGCTCTTAAAAAAGGGGGGATGCCACTCAGCATTCCCTACACATCTAATCGGATACTGACATGCCGGATTTCCTAGAATCAAACGTTATCAATAACAAAAGATACCTGGCCATGTTTGACTTCCAAAAACAACTTCAGCTCGGCATTATGAGCTTTATTGGAGACTTCCCTCAATGCACCAACCTGTATAATATAATTATCATGGGGTGAATAAATATTTCAAAAACTATAATAAAGAAAAAGTCAAATGAAACCACAAACAATCAACTCAGGAAACAAATTGTCACAATCTTGAAAGTAGGCACCGAACACACTCAGACAACATATGATGGGAAAATTGACAAGCACAAGAAAGAGAATTTGGTCTAACATCATTGTAGTTCCAGGCATTTACTTGTTTTCAAGGAGTGGAAGATGGGGTGCAATGACACCCCCAACCCAAAACCTCTTCCCTAAAGAGAGAAGGAAAAACTCAATGTTGTAAAAACTGTCTGGTCCAACTGAAAAAACTGAGAACCAGTCCAGTTTTTATCCAAAAACTGGAAATCTCAAAACCATTTAAATAACCACCATTCACCCCCATTTTTTTTTTTAAAATTGATTTATTTAATTTTCTACCACCAGTTTGACACCAGTCCAACCCTTTGACCCTTGATCCTTTTCCGAGTCAATGCTTGGGCCTGTTTTTAAATTTGAAAAAAGTACATTAACACCACCTTACTTTTCAAAAGCGATATAAATGGAGTGAAGATCATGCCATATTCAAAGCCAACAACAAGAACATTCACTCACGGTAGAAATACTATAAGAAAATATCAATTAGAAAGTCCATTCTCCAGACATAGACAACAGGAGAAACAAGTTCAAAATAGCAATTGTAATTGTTTCCTGTCTGGAAAAAGTAAATATCAACTGATCCCAAGAAAAACTTGTTCCAATTAACAGGTTGATTACTCTCCCATTTGCTTAATTTATGGTAACTTATTTAGCCCCTCTTTGTTTTGGATTAAAATAAACTAACTCAAGTCAAAGTCAACAATTAATTTTAGCTACACATTTCATGGAATCCACAACTTTTAAACCACATATTTTATCAATTTTTATCAAACTCCACTAAAAACCTGATTTTAATCCATACCAAACAGGGGCTTAAGCACATTTCACCATTGCCACAATGAGCCAATCTTCCACATCCCTAAAATATTTAAGCAATTTTTTGCATACCCCAAAATGTCAATTCTATATACCTACCTTCCATCATGAGTTTTCCACTATCATTTTGGACTTTCCAGATAACAGTACATAACAATTCTTCAAACAAAAGTTTAACCTTGCAACAGATTATTATCAAAACCGTTTCTCTCAGCTTGTCAATATATCAGCCTAAATCTCCTGTACACTAAAATTAAATAGTATGTCACAGAATTTTCAAAAGATATGCTCTCCTTATTTACCCTACATCGTGTATCATTACCCGCATACGGCATAACGTTTAAGTTGCCAGAAAGGAACAAAACGTTTAAAACTCAATAATTGTAGAAATTATGATAATAAGAACTTATATCAATATGTACAAAATGGCAAAAGGAAAAAGAAACATTTTATAAATTTACAGTTTGTGCTTCCTCCTGTGGTGTCAAAGGACGATTTGGACGATATGTGTGATTCTGCCTCTTTGCCCAAATCCAAAAGCGCTGAACTTGAACTGGTATACCAAATTCTCTAGCAACCTCCTCCTGCAATAATAAATTATTTAATTATTAATTAAATCACTAGCACAGACAAAATCAAAATCATTACGAGTGAAGAAAAGGGGAATATAAAACAAAAAAAATACTTGAATGGAAATCATGTTGTCTAAGGTGTCATAAAGCTCATATTAATGGAACAACATTTTGTTTCCTACGAAGACATCAAAGCGTCACGCTTACCATGTAAACCTGTGGATAACTTGTATCTACATCTGGACCCTACCGGTTAAAACAAGATTTAAACTTAGCGCCTGTTTGGGCTAGATTTTTACCTCCTTTTTAGAAGAAAAGTGACCGTTGGAAAGCCTTTTCTCCATTTATTCTGACGTTTTTGACTAAGAAGACCTGTACTAATTTAAGGCATTTGAAAATAAATTTCCACAATTGTCCTTTTGTCCAATTTGTTTTTCTTTCCACAAAAGCACTCTAAGACTTGTACTAATTTAAGGCATTTGAAAATAAATTTCCACAATTGCCCTTGTGTCCAACCGGTTTCTCTTTCCACAAAAGCACTCTAAACAACAAATATGCCACTTGTTAGAATTGGTGGCCCACTTGATGTGAAACCAAAATGCATTTTGGGATGAAAATGCAGCCCAAACACGCTTAATGTTACAGGCCCATATACCAAGAGCCTACCTATCGTATACACAGATCTATTCTGGTCTTCCTCAATAAGACTGGTTAGGACTCAATAACATATGCATACGTTCATCTGAACAAATACAGACCATATATTACATCAAATCTCAGAAATGACGTTTAGCCCCAAATATCAATGCTGACGGTTAACAAGCACGAAGGCTGATAGACCACTTGTCAACACACGAATAAAATTGATGACCCACTCTATCACAATAACTTTTCACTACCACCCAAGGCAAGAATAACCATTGACAACCTCAAGTTTCTTCACTTCCCCTTCCTCCGTCCTTCCGTTTTTCACTTTTCTTTCCATTAATCCCTGCAAGACCTTGCTATCAGAACATTGCCACTAAAACTCCTAACTTGCAAAAGCACAAAACCTTAATCTCAGCAGAAATTCGAATTTGCTTAAAAAGATATAAATTTGCGTGGGTATTAGTATAAAACATATCATTACTGAGTTGCTGTGGTTGGGGTAAATAGACTGATTAGAAATTGGTGGTGGAGGTGAAGGTGAAGGTGGTAGTTGGTCGCCGAAGCAATGCCAGCAAAGGAAGTAGTGTATGTGTGAGAGGGGGGATGAGTTTTGGTTATACAGCCTGTGGAAAAGGTGGCAGTGGGTGGGATCAGGGGAAGAAGAAACTATATCCCCTCCGTATTCTATACATTCAAAGGCAAAGTGTCAAATGTGAATTCAAAAGCAACGGTCTCAACAATCCAGATCTCAGGTGTGAGGTTAGGCATTCAGATCTGAAGGGTTTCTAGCCCAGCAGGTAAGGTCTTAAATTGAACTGGGTAGGCTTCCACTGTGGCACAACAAGCCAAGTTCAGGCACTCTAGACCCTATTGATAGATTTTTACAAGATTTAAAGAAATATTAAAATTATATCTATTATTCTATATATATCAACACACCACCATGTAAGGCTAAACTAATATTGGTCTACATCATCCTCTCTTAACTTGTTCAATTGATATACCCAATCTAAATCATTCTTACTTAGTTCATACTCAATTGGTGTCGCGTCATTTGCTGCATCAAATCAATAATAAAACAAGAAGATGAGCTTCATTCCTAACAAAATTGTGGTTGGCCGCATGTATCATTTTTCACGTTCCATTTGATCCTAAGCTATATCTACTAATATAATGAAATCAATTATTTAACGTCTTCTTTTTTGCTACATTCATTGGATGGATGTTTGTCTTTATGGCTTAATATTTTGAGACTTAAATCAAAGTTGGTTTTATGCTCATTCTAACAATTTACCTTTTAAATTTAAACTTAGTAGACTTCTTATACGAACATGTAGAATTCATTTTGTCCTAGTAGACTTCTTATACGAACGTGTAGAATTCATTTTTTTCCAACTTATTCCAATCTGTTACATTATGTCCTCTTCAAGTCCCTTTGTCTATGAACAAACCCAAATCTATAAATAGAGCATCGAAACAATATAGAAATTTCAGCAAACTAGATGTAGGATCAAGAAAGTTTGTTGGGAACAGGGTTCAACTTGCTGTATATTTAATATGCTTGAAGGGGCTCTTGATTTCAAAAAGTTTTAAATTCTCCACTCTTGCACTCCAACTTGCACCTTATGTAACTTAGCGTAAGACCAGTTTGTTAGCTTAACAAGATTTTGCGGCATTTAGCTGAGGTTTAGGGTGAGGTTGGTTAAGGTGAGCAAATCTTACTTGGTGTCATTATCAAACTACAAATCCTAAAATAATACAGATGCAAATTTCTTTGTTCAGTCACTATTAAAGTAGCATCCATTTCTCTATGTTTTGGTAATTTTAAAGTTTACACATTTCATTTCTAATTTATTTTTTAATGTTCGCTATTGTATTTACAACACTTGTGTCTCAAATTCTACAGAATCTTCCTACTTGCTCTACATTTCTATTTCGTATATGTAAAAAAAATTACATTGTCTTGTATATAGAAACAAATAAATCCAACTCACATTTCATTTCACAGATAAACAAGATGATCAAGCAGGTGATACCTTGAAAAGGTTAAAAGGCGTCTGTTTCTGAATTCTAAAGCTGCGGACCTTATCATGATCAACAAGATCAAAATATATATCCTTTCCAACCTGTTCCTTCAAATCCTCATCTCGGGCAACCTGCAAATGTTGGTAAATTGCATCAGCTCCGGGGAAAGCAGAGATCAATCATTATATGAGAAAGTTGCCCTCTAGAAACAATAACCTTGATGATGGTATAAAGATGGGCCTGCGCCTTATATCTCCTCTTGTCCTCCTTCTCTTCTTGTTCTTTTTTCAGTCTCATCTGGAATACATAGAGCGTGTGATGTTTTATGTTTAAACTCACAACAAAGCAGGATAGAATGATTTCCAGATCCACGTCCACAAATTTACCCTAAGATGTTCAGCGATGTCCTTCTCATCAACATCACATAGTATTTTGTAAATTTAAATGGAGTGTTGTTGTAGCCAGGATTTGTTTGCGGCAACTGTTGAAGGAAAATGAAGATAAGCAACACAAAATGGGAATGCAGGAAAATCCAATGAAAAGGCAGGAATACTACCTCTTCCTCACCACCATACTGCTCCTCTAAAGCTCTCTTCATATCTTCTTTAGTGACCCTCTCATCATCAAATTTGTACCTAAAGATGGGAATCACAAAACCGCGAGGCAAATCTTGCATGTCATATTTAAAACATTAACTAATACTCAAACTCTCTTGATATAACAGATAAAAGCGTAAACATGTCAAGAAAGTAAAGCAAGACCAATTAAACTGATGAATGATATTTGAAAATACATGCCCCACTCATCAACATGATAAATCAATTATTGGGATACTTGAGTTTAAGAAAAAAAATAAAAAAATAAAAATCTCCTCCTCCTACTTCTCCTTCTACAAGGGAAAGTGCAGAAACACACGAGTGTGTGTGAGAAAGAGCTAGGGATGGGGGTGGGGATACCAAAAGTATTTCACATACCACTGGTCAGAGAGCGTTGGCCTGATGAAAGCATAATAATGTCCACCGTGCACACCGCCACTATGAACCAAAACACTGTTGGAAAAGTCAACAAACGATCACATAAGTCAAGAGATAGGTTTCAATGCTAAAAACAACAGTAAACATATCTTTTGAAATGATCAGTAAGGAGACGATTTCCAGTGACAAATTTCATATTAACAACTTGGTTAAGCAAGATCACAGGGATCCCTTTTACAAAAAATGTCGTACACAAAAAAGAGCTCCTCGGACATGAAATACTTAGTTATCTGTTATTCACCAAGGGTGCTAAAAAAATATCAATACAGTTTAAATGTAACCACAATTGATGTTTCCACAGGCATGTAATCTTCAAATCATAAGTGAGATTTAAATTAGTTGAATGCATCAGCCAAGTGAAGTAGACAACTACTTCTAGAAGCAGTGGTATATAACAAAGAAATTACCAAGTCAATATAGGAAGCTCGGATCAGATAGAAAAGTAGATTTTAAACAAGCAAATATTCACAAAGATAATCTTCACACATTAAGCTAAGTGCTTGTTTAGGAAATATTATAATATCATCATAATTTAAAGTCAAACTCAAACTTCAATTTTTAACCCCACATTTCTTAGGACCTACAACTACTATCAACCACTCATTTCTATCACATTATAATTTTATCCAAAAAAGCACAAAATAACAGTGACGGATTGGTATTGAGGAATAGAACACCAGAAATCAGATCATTTGTAAACAATACAAAAATAAATCAGTAGCAACAGGTGCACATCAGGAAATACAGATTTTTTTTTTTGATAGATAATCCAAAAATTTTATTAATCAAAGAAGAATATACAGGAAGTGTATAATCAACTTAAACAAGAAATAAATGACATGAAGTTAGGCAGCCCCTCAATAGGATTACTAGTCGCGGCATTAAACCATCTGTACAAAGTCAGATAAAAGAATTCTCTAATTTGCTCTGTGGTCCGAGTTTGGTCTTAAGCATCGGTTGTTTCTCAAGAAATACAGATGTCAGACACTGATTAGCTAAGAGACAGGAATGCATTACAATATAGTAGCACCAGGTGAAGGAGAGTATATGTCAAAACAATTTAAGATCATAAGTGGCAAGGTACAATTGGAAGTCAACATTATATATACAACTTGAAGGTTAGAAGAAGAGAAACGGAAAATTTACACATCTACCAATTCAAGTCAGCGATTGTGCATGGCAAGGCACAAAAAAGTCCAATGAGTACAAGTTTCTGAACAAAGTAACGGAGGAGCTTATTTTGATAAGAGAATCTATTATACAAATTTCTTAATCATCTCTCTGTTTTTCTTCTAGCCCTTTTTCATGAGTGACACAGTTTCTTATGCAAGTTGAATCCCAGATGGCCGCAAAAACAAGAACACACAGACTAGTAGATGCAGAAATAGAAAGGGAGGTAGGGATGGAGTGAGGGAGCACAATTAACCTATGGAGCATGTAAAGGTTGCGGACACTCCTATCTGCTTCAGGCGACAAATATTTTCCATTCTCTCTATCAAGGTCAAGTTCCAGAGGAAACTCATAGCGGTCATTTATCTGATCATGAAAGAAAATTTTTCAGTGTTTCATCAGAATTAGATATCAATACAAATATGGAAATACAAATACATAATCAATGTCAGGATGATTTTATTTAAACTATCAGACTTAACCTCATATCATTAAAAATAAAACATATGGACAAAATATGTTTCTTCAAGATTATTTCTGGGAAAATACGCCATTTCAAGAAAATGTAGATTAAACATGGAAAAGGATGCTAAATCAACTCTTTACAGGAAATAATGCAACAAATAACTACAAGGATTTTCAGTAGGAATTCACCATCATCGTCTACAACGAATGAACTAGCACAACAAGTTCTTAGTTGTCCAGGTATGCTCCAGCACAAAGTATGCTGCTATTCCTGAGTTCTTTTTTAGTGTTGAAGCACCAAGTTTCAATATAGAGCAAAAGGGACAAATATATGGTTTTTCATCTGAAACCATTCATTTTATTAAGATAGTTATCCTCTAGGGATACTTTGGACTCACTAAATATAGACAAGTTATCAAAATGCAAGCTCCAGAACCTTGTAACTTCAAGATTTAAATTTACATGACAGGCCATTTATAAATGCTAACCTTAACCATTGTATCTCTCATAAAATCATACTCAAAGCGCTTTAGCTGAAGCTGAAGAACTGGAGGGAAGTCAATGAACAAGACACCCTTCCTGGCATCCTGCAAACCGTGTTCTTCAGCATGATACTTGTTATCACCTTCAAGGGGCTCAACTTCCACATACTTATCAAAGGAAGCATAAACATCCTTACAGCCCTTGACATCAAGTTGTA
>CAIGRF010164543.1:48996-59191 GCA_903798235.1 Fraxinus ornus
TCACAATTTGCTTAACCAACTTATTCTTCTCATCATGAAACCAATAAACTAATTATAAATGACAATTTTATCTCATAATTTATCAACTAGATTATTTTGGAAAATGTGTGATATTTGTTTGTTTAATATTGATTGCATTATTACTATTTCATTTATCTAAGTACCTAAATATTTAAAGTAAGCATTTTTTTCATTTACACACGTTTATTCTTCTATATTAACTATTAAGTGAAATTATTAGTGATCTATATTGCTTGATTACATTTAAAAATTGAGCTAATTTCACCAATGGGCAATGTCCACTAAAATTTGTAAGAAATTTCAAATCGGTTATTAAAAAAGATTTCTCATTTTATTATAATGGATAGTCATGTAGTCATTTATAAATCTAACATATTATCCGACATTAGGCTATAAGGTGCCCAAAAAAAAAAAGGCTTGGCCCACTAAGGCCCAGGCCAAAAGCTCGAGCAGAGCCTCATTTTTTTGGCCGGGCCCGACTTGGCTCGGGCCGGGCTTGGCTCGGGCTGAAAAAAGCTCGGGTTCGGCTCGAGCTTTTTTCTTTCGGCTCGTTGATATGGCTACAATCACTTTAGTAAGTTAGTTTAGTCATAATCTTCATTACAACATAAACGTGATATTTTCTTGATTCAGTTAATGTCAAGGTAGAAAAAAATTGAACTAAATCAATCCATGTGAAAACGATATCCGAAACTCTAAATTCCACTTTACTTGTTACAAACCATACACTTGTAGTGATTTTTATTCGAAATATATTTTCGTGAACAAACAGATTTCGAAAAAATATCAGAGATTAAAGAAAGAAACCAACAGTGAATTTGAAGGACAATCATCATAGTCATTCCTGGTACTGACAGATTGTTTATCTCAATTGTTTGAAGTTTTTTTTGGTGATATCTTTCTCTTTGTTCTTTCTTGTAATCCACCTATAGGGTAAGGAGTTATTTGCTAGCCAAGATTGTAATCTTGAGTATTTGCCAGCCTTTATAAGTTGTTGTAAAGAGAATTGTGTATCCCATTATTTGTTGATAGTGGAGGTCTGTGCTTTTTCTCTTCACCTTGAAGAGTTTTCCACGTAAAAATCTTGGTGTCTTGATGTTGATTTATTTCTCTGCATATCAGTAAGTATTGGTATCATCCCAACAGTGCGATACAACTAAAGTCTTTTCAAGTATTACATATTTTATTTTACTAAAATTTACTTCTGACATGGGCAAGACAAAAGCGAGAATTTGTTAGTCCAAGTATGTAATACAGTAGGTATTAGTCTAGTATCTCTTAAAGACCTGTTAGATTTGCATTATAATTAAAATTAATAATTAATTTTGATCACATATTTTATGAGACCCACACCTTTTCAATCACACAATTAATCAACTTTTATAAAAAAAAAAATCACTAAAATCTAATTTTAAATCTACATCAAACAGGGGCAAAGCAATAAGCCAACGATATTTCAAGTTTTCATTCCAAGTAATATTCTGAAAAGCGCATCTATGTATGGAGTTTGGCGTTGCTACCTAACCACGTGTTTACACTTTTTCACGCTCAAATTTCGTCAAAACCACTTAAGCTCATAAAAATATAAAGCTTGATTTTATTATTGACCAAACTTTATGTTTTTTAAAACGCTGATGTTAAACATTTTTATTTGTCATGTGTGATATGACATTTCATTATACCAGTCAGAGTTGAATTTGCATTACACGTTATTCTGAAAATATTTTATAAATATTGTAAAAGTAATATTTGATACTAATTTGTTGGGAGGATTTGATGAGTCTCAAATGAACTAAAGAAAATAAAATTTAGAATAGAAATTTAAGAGAATAAACTTGTACTTCCAAAACTCAACTTCTACGATTCAAATTTTTTGTGATCATGAAATACTACAAATGTGCAATCTTTTATGTTATACTTGGTATATAAGAATTAATTACTACTACATGAATTTAAACACTCATAAAAATCCTTAGATACATGAATAGAAATAAATTCATATATAATAACACTAGATTCATATAGATCAAAATTCATTAAGTCAATATTTACTGAGTCTAGATTAATGTTAATGTTAATTAATTGAAAATTAATGATACGAAGTTCATACATGACAAAGATTTTATAGTATTTATTACATATTGAAAAACGAAAATTAGTTTGAGTATTTATACTAAATGATTTAGTGTCAATTAATTTCAACATTAATTGAATATCTCAGTTAAGGTTGAGTATTTATACTAAATGATCTAATTATATTAACTAGGCTAATTATAAAGGTTTTTGTCTAATATGTGAGATGCATGTTAAGACTTCGAATCCCCCTTATTAATATATTTTTAATACAATTAAATATTATGACAATATATACTTATTCATGTTGATCAATATTCTCAAAGTAATTAAAAGCATCTCTCGATGTAAATTAAATTTATCATTCATGTGACATTTTTATATCTCTATGAAATATGCGAACATGAAAACATACATCAAAAATGCTAGAATATTTACAGAAAATCATACAAAGCATAGCGGTATGTCTTTATCACCTATCAGATTTTACAATAACTGTTATAAGTGCTATATATTCTATTATTTCTCTTCAAATCAATAAAATTCACATTTATGACAATTGGTGATCAAGCAATTGAAAAAGCATTAAAACTCAATAACAACCATCCATAAATTCACACACATTGGACGTCAAAATAATTATCTTATATTAAACATTTCATAACAAGGGTTCATCTACATCCTAACAATTACAAATTTAGCTTAGCATATGGAAAGTACAAGAAAACATATTAATTCTATATAACATCACTCGGATTATGAATTGAATAACGAAGAATAATCCTGATATTCTTGAATTTTTTCATATCATTTTTCAATCATTGATTCTTTCAAATGAAATATTGATGAATCTTCAATTGTTTTTCCAATTTTTTGCCCAAAAACCAAATGAATTTCTCAATTGATTTAGTTCTTGCACTTGCCCCTTGATTGTATCTCACAATATTATGAATTTGCCTCTTCCTTGATGTATGAATGATGGAATTATGAATGTAAGATGTGTATGAATGATGGAAGAGAGGTCTCTATTGTATTCTATCCTTAGGTATTTGTAGGAGTCAAAAATTGATTGAAAATCACGTCCAAATTGGTTCCCAAAAGAGTTTCAATGGAATAAAGAAAGTTGTTTTTTTGCCTATGTTTTTGTCTCTACACAACAATCAGTATTTTGGTTATAGCTTTCGCTCTTGTTATTTAATTAAGACGATTCAAATTGTGTTGAAAAGATAATTCAAATGGCTACAACTTTTCTAGAGGTATGATTTTTCCAGCTCGAACTTTTACTATGCAATAAATGGGTCTCAATCTTTAACTAAAAATCTGGAATATAACTTGTACAATCGAAAATTGATTAGTAATTATACTTTGATCATCTTTAATTCCTTTTTGACTTTTAATTGCATCCAAGTTACTGCTAGCAATATTCAAAGTATCGTCTTGACATCCGAACAAACTATTGTATATTTACAATTTGGTCCTCGAACTTTGAATTTCACCATTTTTCGCTTTTTTATTTCAATTTCGCTTCCAATCATCGAGTATTACCTAATAAATGAAATATATAATAAACTATGTTATAATTGCTTAAAAGAACTATTAAATGTCTACATTTTTAGGTTCAAATAAGTGTATAAAATATACTTATCAAACACTCCCAAACTTAAATATTTGTTTGTCCTCAAACGAAACAATAACCTAACTTAAAAAACACATAAACATGCAAAAGATTTTGGTTAGATAACATGTCGTTTTATTTCAGGATTGGAATCATTTTATTAAATCTATAAACATGTTCAAGGTTACAATACAAAAATCAATATCCACTTCTCCATGCAAAACCGACGTGTGTATAAAGAATTAAGTAGACAAATGGATTCACAAGTTGTTCTAATTCTTGACTCTCGATAGTCAGTTTTTCTTTCATCATTCATAAGATTCACACATCGTCAAACTTATTCTTTTTACTCTTTACTTAGTGTGTGATCTACAGTTGAATTTTCCTTACTATTCTCACTCTCTCTAGTTCAGGTGAATTTTACTAATTGAAAGTCAACACTTCAACAAACAAGGATCCTCTAAATATTTGATTGCTTCAACTTTCAAGACTCATCAATCACTTATCAAAAGTCAAATTTTTTCAAACAAGTGTTTGAGATTTAACTAAAGTAAGTGGTGCTTCTTCTTTTTCATGCACCTGCTCCTTTTTTTACTTTTTATATTTTTTTTTTGTAACATTCTCTCCATTAAGCTTTCTATGACCCATGCAATGAGTTTTTGACCAATAACTCTCAAGTCATTTGAATTTAGCGCATCAAGTTTTAGACACCCTTACATGCTTAATAACTCATGTCATAAATGTTACGAAAAAAAGTTTCATATATGAAGTATCTTATATTTATATTTTTCTGCTGTGATTAATGTAATGCCCTTCATTAAATACCAATTCAAGCACACGAACCTCTAACTTAAGACTTTTGCGCAATTTTATCCTATTGATCTTAGACAATCCACATAAAAATTTTCACACATGGAATCCCTATTCATATCCATATCTTTCTAAAACAGTGAAATCACCCTCATACTATGCTAAATTTGGTTTAAGAATGTATAATGATATTTTTTTTTTCTTTTGCATCTAAGTTCTACTAATTCAACCTATCAAGCATTTGAATCAACTTATTTATTCACAATGTCTAACATAATTCACGTGCGCTATTAATATCAAGTCTTACATGAATAAGCATCAATCAATCTTACATGTAACATGTTTACAGTTCATAAATCAACACATAATCTCAAATATCTTT
The DNA here is from genome assembly GCA_903798235.1 of Fraxinus ornus. Classification (NCBI taxonomy): domain Eukaryota; kingdom Viridiplantae; phylum Streptophyta; class Magnoliopsida; order Lamiales; family Oleaceae; genus Fraxinus; species Fraxinus ornus. The sequence goes on from CAIGRF010164543.1 coordinate 53,898, forward strand.
ATCATTGTCGGTTAGGTTATCTAACCCATACAAGCGCACAACATAAAATAATAATTTTTTTTTTTAGATTTTTCATTTTTATTTATTTATCTCATATATAAAGCAATAAACGCACAAAAAGTAAAAACTCAAGATTTTCCACCACAAACTTAAAGTAAACATGTTCATCAATGTCTTAAAGTATAAGTAAGCATATAAAAGCGCGTGGAATAAAAGGAAAATGTTACTCTCAAAATTTTTTGTCTAATATTTTTAAGTAACTTGTTGAAACAATGTATTCTATTTATCAAATTGATAAGCTCCTTCCGCTTGATATCCAAGTACCTGTCAAGGGTGAAAGGAAATAATTATAAGAGTCAAAAGGTAGTGAAAAAGTGGCGTGTATGATAACCATTTTTTGATATCCCTGGAACTTAAAAGTGCGTGACACATGATTTTTCTACTATTTTTGACTCAAATAAATTATTCTCTTAGCTAGGTTATGTGTAGATGTGATGACCATTTTTATTGAAATGAAACATGCTTACAATTAATGCAACCTAAAAACTACATGCAATGCAAATACTGAAAGCATAATAAATAAAATGGTAAGACATTGGATTACCTTTCAATAAGCGCTTAATTTATAGTCTTTAACTAGACTTTGTAGCTTGATTCAATCACGGTGGTTCAAATAAAAAGCTTTTGCCCTTGTACTCCTTGCAATTCATAGCCTTGCATCCTCTTTTTACTTTCCAAATCATGAACTCCCCGTTCTCATCTTGACAAAGAATTCCACCAACTTTGAGTTTTGTCTTCTGGGGACTGTGTTGAACATCAATACACTTGCATACCTCGTGGTTTGCTGATTGTTTTGATGGATTGTGTAATTTAAAAACGTCTTGTTCATCCTCCACCATCAAAGTTGAAATTGCATAGTCTACTAACTAAGTTTGACCTTACGTGCATAAATATACAATTAAAAAGCAATAAGTCACTTTTAATTGTTTCTAGATGATTAAACAAACAATCCAATTATCCTAAGTTGAATTACTGCAGTTTGTAATAAGAAAACAATAAATAACACCAATATTGATGACGAAGAGATCCAACTGGGTAAAAACTCTGGGACCAAGCTAGTTACCTCCACTATTGACAATACAGAGTGAGTTACAATTAAATACTATCTAGCCAACTCCACTAGACTTCCCGATCTATTTACTTCTAACTCCAAGGTTTGCTCCAAAACCTGCTCCAAGATCTTCTACAATTGTCTCTTCCCAGCGAAATTCTAAGAACTTGCTCCAAGGCTATTGTGCTCTTCCTGTGCTTGTAGTCCAACCTCTCTTAACCTCTAGAAACTTCCGAAGTCCAACTAAGAAGTACCTTCCTAAGGATATTTAGGAAGTATGTGTTTTAGATTATTCAATATGACGTTTTCCCAAAGTATGGTTGAATGATCTCAAGAATAAAAAGGATAAATGATGAGTGTGTTCTTGGATTTCTAAAGAATGATATGAGGCAAAAGAATAATAATCAAATACCCAACAATTCATGCATAGGTTTAGGTATTTATAGGAGAGAGTAATTAGGTTGAATGGGCCGAAAAAATACTTCAAAATAACAATTAGGACTTTTCGGATCGACCTGCTGCTCTAGCGAGAAGCTGGCGGTAGGCGAGCGACACACTGTCGCTCAAGCGAGAACTCAGCGATGGGTAGGGGACATACATTCTATTTGTTCGCTCAAGTAGTGTCCAGGCGATATGTTAGCAAAAATGCGGCACTGTGTTTCTCTTCTTTTTATGCTCGAACCCTAGACCTCTTAACTTAATTTATACAAATTTTACCCTAGGTTCTTGACTTTTACAACACGTTACAAATTAGTCATTTTGTCCACAGAATTACCAACTCTAAAAACCTAACAAACTTTCCCTTTGGCATTCTGTGACAAAATTACACAATAAGTCAAGGAAAAAAAAATCTAAACTACCCAAATTTCATCAAACTGCATTTGTCTCTTGCTTTTTTTGTTAAACCTATTTTCTAAAATCTACAACTCAAATACTCAGTGTAAAAGCAACTCAAATACTTAGTGTAAAAGTACGTGATACAGGAAATATAGCAATTAAACACATGATAGGAAAACTAGCTAGATTGAGACGTAACACTAATGTTAATCCAAACACCAATAAAAACATTAACATCACAAAAACATCAAAAATTCAACCAGCCAAGCATTATGATATGGAATGCAATGAAATCAATTAATCTCCTTTACTGCAAACTCTCAACATGCGTACATCTTCAACCCTGCCTCTTAGATATTTGATGCTTCTTACAGCTAGCTGTAGTGAAACATTTATTGCTTTAACTTCTCCAAGTCCTAATTTCCTATAGACGGATAAATGTGTTGACTTATGGTTGATTTAACCTTGAAGTTTTGATTATAACAAACTAGTTAATCTTGTTTACTAACAATTGAATTTAAAGTGATTGTAGTCTTCAAAATATCCAATAATAAATTGATCGATCGTTTTCAAAAGAACAAAATCAAGACTATCACAAATTGAACTCATGAAGAAGGTCAAGATTGAAGTCATCCAAGCATTCAAGACAAGAGCTTAAAAGATAGACGTCGAGGAAAAATCAATGTCAAGAGTTTAAGAGCTGAACATCAAAGAAAGATCAAAGCAAGAGATTAAGAGCTAAGCTTCAAAGAAACGTCAAATACTAGGTTTCTTACATCAAATGTAATGGTATTAATACTTTGATATTTAACAATGAATATTTTAAACTCAAGGTTCTTCTATGCATAAATTCAATTTTGTACATTAAAAGTTATTCTAATACAATGTTTTGATCATATATAAAATGACTTTTAAAATGATATTTGAACTTAAAAAATATCTTTTATCTTGAAAAGTTAGTTAAAAACACTTTTCAAAAGTCTATGCCTTTTAAAACTTTCGAATCCGATCAAACGAGGTCAAAACGTAAGAAGACCGAAATATCGGACGATTGACTGACTGAAAGAGGCAGTCGATCGAAAGTTTCCAATGGTCCAAAATTTAATCGTTTTGACCTATGATATTTACTATATAAACTGTTATATTGGTCATCCGGATAAGATGCAAACAACCGAACAAGTCATCCGAACTTAAAGATTTTTTGATGCTTTAAACTCTATAAATATTCCCACTATTTTCATTCTTCTAAGAGACTTTCAAGAGTATTAAAGTTAGATATATTTTGAGAGATTTCTTTAAACTTATATTTACATTCATTTCATTTATTTCTTCATATAAATTTTTTTGATTGATTCAAACTCTTTAATTATCATCTTCATCAAAAGTTTTTCATCCCTCTTTTTGTACCACCTTATTTCTATTACTCATAAAAGAGAGATATATTTTGAAAAGGATGTTTGAACTTACATTGCATTTATTTCTTCTACTTCTTCATATTGAAAACTTTGATTGATTGAATCAAACTTGTAAAATTATCATATTTATTAAAGTTTCTCATCTCTTTCTTGGTACTTAATTTATTACAATCATTCATTAAAAGAGATATATATTTTGAGAAAATTTTTGAATTTTGTATTTATTTCTTCTTCTTCACATTGAAAAATCTCGATTGATTAAATCAAATTTCTAATTATCATATACATCAAAGTTTTTCATCTAAAACTTGAGTTATCATTGATTGATATTCATTGAAGTGTTAGCATCTCTTAGTACTTAATTCATTTGTATCATTTATTAAAAGGGAGTTTTTTATTGTAAAATCATTTACTCTAAAATTGTGGGTCGTATTGAGGTTCCGTGAAAGCTCAATAGTATAATGATTGGTACTCCTTGTTGTAAGTCACTATTTGGGTCGTATTGAAGTCTCATAAAACTCAATATTGTATAAGGATCAATGCTCATTGTTGCAAGTCACCGTATGTGTCATATTGAGGTCACGTAAAATTCAATATTGTATAAAGATCGATGCTCCTTGTTTGTAGTTATCGAAAGCGTTGTAAAGGGTTAGATTGCACCAAAAATATTGTTTGCGTCATCTCTTCCCTTTTATTTATCGCTTTCATATTTGTACTTATTATTTGAATTAATCTATTTAATCTTTACTTGCTTAAGTTTAGATTAATTATTCAAAAAAGTTTTAAAAATTAATTCACCCCCTCTTGATTAGTTATTCTTGGACTATTAATTGGTATTAGATGAAGGTGCTCATTTTTAAAGATTTTACAATATTGAGTAATGGCTAACCACAATCTTCAAAACTTTGAGTGACATTCTACAAATTGTCCTCCCTTCTTTGATGTTGCCATTATAATTATGGAAAAGTTAGGATGATGATTTATGTTCAATCTATAGTTATAATGTTTGAAAAGTCATTGAATTTGGTCTCTATGTGCCTAAAAAGATTAGTAAAGAAGATGGTAAACTGGATCAAATAATTTCTAAACCTAGAGAGGAATATAATGAAGAGGATAAAAAAAATTGTCTTTAAATGCTATAGTCAAAAATCTACTTTTTGTATTGTAAACAGAAATGAATTTAATCATATTAGTACATGTGATTCCGTTTATGATATTTGACATGCATTAGAAGTCACTCATGTTGATATTAGCAAAGTGAAAGAAACTAAGATACATCTCTTAATTAAATATTTTGAAAATTGATGAAGCAAAATGAATCAATTGTTGTATGATCACTCGTTTTACCGATATTGTTAATGATCTTAAAGGATTTAATAGAAATTTTATTAGCAGTGAACTTGAGAGTAAAATGCTCAGGTCTTTCTCGGAGAATTGGAGCTCGTTGAGAATGTTGATAGAAAACACCAAAGATATCAATACATATACATTAGAAGAGCGATGACATATGAGCTAAATTATACCGAGACAAAGGAGAAGACAATGAAAAGTAAAGAAGAGGAAATACGTCAAATTACTTTAAAATTATTAATTGATGAAGGAACTTCATGCGAAAAATTGAATGATGAAGAATTTGATGATCTAGTTCTTCTTGTTAAGAAATGAAAATGTTTTCATAACAATCGTCGATTCCAAAGAAAAGAAGAAATGGTGAAGAAAATAATATATTCGTAAAAAAGAAAGCACTCCAAGCAATATAGGATAAAAGTGACAATGATGACTGATGAGTGCTCAACACTCATGATATTTATGCCACTTAATTCATTATTTTGTTACCACTGAGAAAGTTTTAGAGTGTTTTTATGTGTGTTTTGATGTTGTGATGTAGGTTGGTGAGATTGAAGAAAATAAGCAAAAGTTGGAAAAAAAAC
>CAIGRF010164603.1:17244-41079 GCA_903798235.1 Fraxinus ornus
ATTTAACACTTTCCAAAGTCTTTCTCTAAGTTGTCCTTCAGAAGTATCTTCTGAGTACTTAGCTGTCAGTACCAAGCTTTGTGTTGGTCGTTACAAATACAATTGTTTCTAACAATTGTCAAAATGATAATCTCCAGGAGGAATAATTGGATACCATTTGTGAATTTGGCTTAAGATTTCCATATGACCTTGAATGTCCTGTTGAGTCCTTTGAGCGCAGTACATTGTAAAAATATCCCATGGAGCATCATCTTCAATCTTAGACCAAATTTTTCGGAGGGATTGTTTGATTAATTTCTGCCATCTTTTTCTTGAATGTTCTGAATTCTTGAGGATACCTTTCCCATTCTCTGTGAAGATTAAACGGTTGGACCACATATTTTCGAATATGAGATAGATGTTCATTGTATCCCGATTCAGTAAAGTAACTTTGTCTTTGGAACACTAGGATTATATGGACATTAATAGATGATGTTCTAAGATGTTTAAATTATAAATAAAAATTTCGAAATTTTCCTCTCCAGTGAGAGAGCGAATAAAACCATTCAAAAAATCTTACAACTTCATCGTTTATGTGAGAAATGAATTCTGGGTAGTCCTTCCAAAGCTATGAAAACATGATATCAGCATTAAAACATATTGTAATTTGATGCATTTCAAGAAGATACCACAAAAAACACAAAATCTCTTTTGAAAATATTTCTTAAATTTGTTTTGGATTAAAATAAAAATGATTTAAAAATTGATATTCTGGATGAAAATCAAGCCCACCAAGAAGATGGATCCCATTTTTCCTAATAACAATGGACCAATATTTTAGCATGAGTTCCTTCGATCTTGAGTGGATAATTCGATTACTGATGAGAGTTTGAAGTTTAGGAGGGAAGTTTTTGATGGGAAGATTTTATGTGGATGAGTTCATCATACAGATGGTAGAGATTTGTAGTTGGATAGAAGGTGTTGTTCTAGAGAGCAAATCAAGTAAGAGATTGTGTTTGACCTCAAAGTCAAAGTTAGAAAACCATTTTGCCCGTTTTAAAGGTTGTGAGTTTGGAATCTGCTTCTTTTTGAAATTCAACATTTGGGGAAATGCCTTCAAGTCAATTTCTACCAAAAACTTGTGACCAATAAGGTGGAACTGAAATTTTTCAATTCCTCATTTTACTACAAGAATCTATTTGAATATAAAATGGTAATGTTTCTCAGATTTTTTGAATATACCACTCTTGTAGCCACAAATTCATCTCTCACCATTCTTTTCTTCCAGAAGCACAACTCCCTGGTGCAAATCACTTGCATCTGTTTGTAGAATTCTCTTTCCATCGATGGGAATTTATAGTGCTGGAAGGTTATAGACCTTTTGTTTGATTCTTTTTATGGCCTGAGTTTGTCTTGTTGACCATTGCAGAGGGATTTTCTTAAGCAATTCATGTAAATGTCATATAAAAGGGGCTAGTTGCTTGAAGAAATCAGTCATGTAGTCTATCACGCCAAGAAATTGTTGAACTTGCTGTTTGTCAAATTCTCATTAGGAAATTTGAGGAGCTCCTGGGCAATGTGTGGCTAGAGTGAATAACTTTCATTTTTTGTGCATCCCGAGAAAATCAATTTCAGACACTGGAATGATAATTTTTTTTTGTGATAACATAATCCCATATTTTATGACAATTTCTATGAATCTCTGGAATAATAACTCATGAATATCCTTATTTTCATAGAACAATAGGACATCATCAATATAAATTAATGTTATTTTATGTAGTGACTGAAAAAATTTTACCATCGCCTTTTGAAATAGGGAAGGTGTCGTTTTAAGACCAAAAGGCATAAACATCCACTGAAAATGTTGATTAGGTATACAGAATGCTATTTTGTGTGCATTTATTTTGTTTGACCCCCAATTGCCATAAATCTGCCTTCAGATCAAATTTAGAAAAGATTTTTGCCTTTACCAGATTTGCGAATATGGTTTTCCTATCAGGGAGAGGAAACTTATCATTTGCAAGAAAATGATTTAGCAACTTATAATCAATGATAATTCTTAACTTCCCTCTGATTTTTTCACTTCTTTTGTTAACATAGAATGCTTGGTATGCCCATTGTAATGTGGTGGGCTCTATGAGTCGTTCTGACTGTAATTGAGCCAATTCTTTTGTGGCAAGCTCCAAATGTTTAGGACTCATTCCCATGTGACTCACTTTTGTTGGATTGACATCTTCATTTCTTTTGAAGGGTAACGGTATAAAGAAGTCTAGGTTTTTTCCAAAGAGGTTTTGTGCATTTGGCAAGAAATCCTGTATGATATTCTGCACAACAATATAAAGGTTTCTATTATGGTTGGTATTGTAAGGGTAAAGTATGTGATTGGTTTCATGTAAGGGATAAAATAAGATTTGTACTTGTGTCCATTTGAAAGAGGTCTGACTCATTTTTCCCGTAACTGTTTGATAACATCGAAATGAATGATAAGATCTTTTTATGGTAATGATGATCCAAGTAATTTATGGGAAAATATTGAGTCCGAAGAAGAATTGGAGTGTTACTGGTTTACGAATAAGTTATGTTACAAAGTATTCATTATTGGTAGGGTATCCACAAGTTTTCAGGAAGTATGATTGGGTTAAGAATTGAGGATACCGCTATAGCTGTAATGGGTCTTTCATACTTTCATGGGAAGAGTTTGATTTCAATCATTGGTATTGCTAATGAAAGATTCATAACCCACATTCCAAAGCATTCTTGCATAGTTTTGCTGCTATTGTCACTAGTATCATTACTATTAGTATTACCATGGTATTCAAGAGCAAAGATAGTTTTTGGTGACTGTTGTTCTTCCTCTGAAAACAATGATTCCAAGTCATCTTCATCAAGATGAACTTCAACTGTCAAAATGATCTGGTTGAGAATTTTATCTTTTTTTGTTAGAATAATTTTTTGCAAAATGACCTCTTCTGTGACAAAAAAAACATCTATTTCCCTTCCTTCGTGACATTTTTTTCCTAAAAATTCTCCTTTTTGGGAAATTTTTTTTCCTTTCTTGAAACTTCTGCTTCTAAAATTTTCTAGATTTTGAGCATCCACATTCTCTTTCGACCTGTCTGCATTTGATTTTCGAATTTCATTTATCACAAGTTTTGCCAAATTTTGTACCCTTTGTGTTGAAGTCTCAGAAAAAATTCCTTTGATTACAAAGTTTTTTCAAGGTTTTTAATACCCAATTGTGAACCTTTCCAATAGATGCTTGTAGGAACAACACTTTAATTGGAAGAATTCTTCACGGGCCTTTTCTTTTGCATGGTCTAGTTTTCGACAAAAATCCCAGTATAGATTATAAAAAAAGTTGTCAAGATCTTGAATATTTGGCCATTGCCATTGTCTATAACTTCCAAGGAATACAAACCATTCTTTCATAAGACTTGTGAGCTTGGCCAGAACTCCTTTAATGACCATATTATGCATCATATCAGGCTTTATCAATTCTGCAGTACCCCATGCCAACACTTCTTGTCACCTCGATCTTCATTGAGGATGTAGTTTATCTTTAAGAGTGAATTTGACATGTAAATTACCATGTTGACATATAAATGACTCTGAATGTTACATTTTTCTAGGAATGTAGAGATGGGATTTTTTTTATCATCACTTGTGAGTTTTTTATAAGGGTTGTCTATGGATTCTGCTGATTTGGTTGTTTGTGATTGTCTTTTTATGACTTTGGGTGGCCTTGTGTTTTTTTGTGTTCTTCAGGAGTAAACAAAGAGGCAGTTCCATAATTTGGTAATTTCCTAATGTGGATAGGTTGTATGTAGAGGATCGTGTTGATGAGGAGAAAGGCTAATTTTTGTTGGAAGGGAAGAGACATGGGATTCCATATTAGAGTTGATCATTTTTTGGTCATCAAAAAGGAGTCATTTGGCTAGAAGTGATGATTTCATTATGAACAGTCTCTATTCTTTGTTTACAACCTTCAACGGGGGAGGTTAATGTAGAAGCTTGTTACCCAAGAGTCATTTTAATCATTTGCTGACTTTCATCAATACTTTTGAAGTGAGAATCTTGTCTTATGACATTTTTGGATTACCAATTCAGTATTACTGTTGCTGGAGAAATCTTGTCAACTGATCTATATGCTTTTCTAGTATTTGAATTTTTCACTTTCCACATGTGATTTGATTGGTCCTTTTCAAAACTCTCCGTATGAGTAAGATTTGTTGGAGTTTGAAACATAGCTGTGGTGCAGTGCCAACATTTGATGGTTCTAGGTCTTTATCATGATCCTTCCAATCCCATTGTTTATACTTTCGACAGTATTCATCAGCATCCCTTCCAGATTGAACGATTAGTTCATCCGTTCTAGGTGGAGGTGTAAATTTTAGTCAAATTTACCAGAGGGTTCTCCAAGCAACCCAACAAAAGGTTCTTTACTTGTAAATGTCTTGTGAATCTTTTGTTGACTTCCTTTCTTTGATCTATTTCTTCTAGGAGGAGAAAACTCATCGTCAACTCTAGTGTTCAAACAACTGGGACAAGAATAAATATGCTAAAAATCGTGGCCAGAATTATCAATTCTAGCGTAGATAAGTTTTCCATTTGAATCAAAGACATAATCCTTTGTGAATTCAAATTGAGTTGGAAAGTAATGTAGTCATTTTGAGGTCAAATCCCTTTTGAAATAGATCTCAACAGATCCATCAGATTTCTTTTTGAATTAGTGTTGGGTGGATTATATAGGGGCAGAATCTTTGGATGATTTATGGGATTGTTCATAGCTTGTAATCCAAGATTCAAGATTAAGTTTAGCAAGTTCAACTTGTGAGATTTGTCTTGGAACATAGGTGCAGCTAGGAACGTGTTCAACATCCATTTTAAGGATCAGATCATCTTTTGTCCCTCGAGGGATAGTGAAATCTAGAGAATGATTTTGGATTTTGTAAACCATCTGACAATGAAGTATGTGACTGAAGATGGTACAACCCCAACCATCTAGATCTTGACTTTTAAATCAGAAATGAGTTGCGGATTTGATATGGGCATGTTGAAGTTTGGGAACATGGTTACAAGGACAATTCCTACATTTAGAGTGGTCTGTACAGCTCCTATGCACGCATGTTGATATTCCGAAAACCTTGTGTCAAATAGTGCAATTCTATAAACAGCATGGAGACCTTTTCTTCCATGGAGAGTAATTACAGCTCCAAAATGGAGGTGTTTATATCCTTTTGACAACCAGATGTTTAGGAAATGAGATAAGATTTCCAAAGTGACAAATTTCTCTTGTTCTATGGCAGGAAGCATGTTTTGATCGAATTTTGTAGCATGTAATAATTCTTTTACTTGGGTTTTTTTGGGGGATAAATTAGGCTTCAGTCAAATTTAGAGAAAGATTGTCGTGGTTTTGAGTAGGCTAGATATGGGTTTACAACAGGAAGACTGGTAGGAGTTATTTTATCTATTCATGTAAGTAGGATATCTCATAAAGATAATCCATCTTAGAAGATGTAGATTTTCTGAAGGGAGATGAAGATGAAGAAGATAATATAGGAAGACGAGATGGAGTAGGAGTAGTAATAGGATGTTGTGAAGGATTTTCAAAAGTCATTAGGAAAGATATTTTTTCACTGATACCATAGACTAATACTTTGTTTTAACACTTTATGAGAACCAACGAGAGAAATGTTAACTCTAATACCAATTAGAGAGAAATGCAACCCGGGTATTCTAGCCCGAAACAACAACCAAGTACAGATTTATGACAATTCTCTTTGGATATTTAATTAAATATGCCTAATTAAAGCATCTACTCTTTAAAATAAAGAACATCTTATTAAGAATTATGTATCGAACTGATACCATTTGAATAGTAAATAAAGGAACAAGAATAATATGACAATATGAAACTAACAATCACAAGAATATAAAATTTATATCATAAAAATACTATGGATAGAAGAGGAGAATTTATAAATATCAATAATGAAGGATTACAAAGTATTGTGTAGAATGTAAGGATTAATTCAATATGTGTTGTACATCACATAAATATAATACTAAAATTCCTAATATACAAAGAGAATATAATACAATAAAGAGTTTAATATAAGATGAAGTCCCAATACAACGGGTGATAAGTGTATTTTATACACTTATTTGAGGTCCTAAAATATCGATATTTGATAATTCTTTTGATAAAATATATCCTAAATTATTGTATTTTATNGGGGCAGAATCTTTGGATGATTTATGGGATTGTTCATAGCTTGTAATCCAAGATTCAAGATTAAGTTTAGCAAGTTCAACTTGTGAGATTTGTCTTGGAACATAGGTGTAGCTAGGAACGTGTTCGACATCCATTTTAAGGATCAGATCATCTTTTGTCCCTCGAGGGATAGTGAAATCTAGAGAATGATTTTGGATTTTGTAAACCATCTGATAATGAAGTATGTGACTGAAGATGGTACAACCCCAACCATCTAGATCTTGACATTTAAATCAGAAATGAGTTGCGGATTTGATATGGGCATGTTGAAGTTTGGGAACATGGTTACAAGGACAATTCCTACATTTAGAGTGGTATGTACAACTCCTATGCATGCATGTTGATATTTTGAAAACCTTGTGTCAAATAGTGCAATTCTATAAACAGGACGGAGACCTTTTCTTCCGTGGAGAGTAATTACAGCTCCGAAATGGAGGTGTTTATATCCTTTTGACAACCAGATGTTTAGGAGATGAGATAAGATTTCCAAAGTGACAAATTTCTCTTATTCTATGGCAGGAAGCATGCTTTGATCGAATTTTGTAGCATGTAATAATTCTTTTACTTGGGTTTTTTTGGGGGATAAATTAGGCTTCAGTCAAATTTAGAGAAAGATTGTCGTGGTTTTGAGTAGGCTAGATATGGGTTTACAAGAGGAAGACTGGTAGGAGTTATTTTATCTATTCATGTAAGTATGATATCTCATAAAGATAATCCATCTTAGAAGATGTAGATTTTCTGAAGGAAGATGAAGATGAAGAAGATAATACAGGAAGACGAGATGGAGTAGGAGTAGTAATAGGATGTTGTGAAGGATTTTCAAAAGTCATTAGGAAAGATATTTTTTCACTGATACCATAGACTAATACTTTGTTTTAACACTTTATGAGAACCAACGAGAGAAATGTTAACTCTAATACCAATTAGAGAGAAATGCAACCCGGGTATTCTAGCCCGAAACAACAACCAAGTACAGATTTATGACAATTCTCTTTGGATATTTAATTAAAGCATCTACTCTTTAAAATAAAGAACATCTTATTAAGAATTATGTATCGAACCGATACCATTTGAATAGTAAATAAAGGAACAAGAATAATATGACAATATGAAACTAACAATCACAAGAATATAAAATTTATATCATAAAAATACTATGGATAGAAGAGGAGAATTTATAAATATCAATAATGAAGGATTACAAAGTATTGTGTAGAATGTAAGGATTAATTCAATATGTGTTGTACATTAGATAAATATAATACTAAAATTCCTAAAATACAAAGAGAATATAATACAATAAAGAGTTTAATATAAGATGAAGTCCCAATACAACGGGTGATAAGTGTATTTTATACACTTATTTAGGGTCCTAAAATATCGATATTTGGTAATTCTTTTGATAAAATATATCCTAAATTATTGTATTTTATGTTATATAGGTAAAACTCAATAGTTGAACGAAAAATTGAAAGAAAGAAGCGAAAATTGGTGAAAATGGCAAAATCCAAAGTTTGAGAACCAAATTGAAAATATTCAGTAGTTGATTTGGACCAAAAGAAGATACTTCAAATATTTCTAGGAGATAATTGGATGGAATTAGAACTCAAAAAGGAATGAAATATAATCAAAATATTATCAAAATCAATTTTCAATCGCACAAGTTATATTCAACACAAGCCTTTCATGACAAAGTTGAACGTCGGGGGAGAGAAAGTAATATTAAAGCTGAATATGTTTGAAGATTAGTCACGTTTCGAATACTTGAAGGATAATTCTTCTTTGAAGGTCCTTATATTTACTTGAGTTCAACTTGCAAGTTTTATTGTTTAAAGTTATGCACTTTATGGAGGTCTTAAAAGTTGTAAGTTTTATTGTTTAAAGTTATGCACCTTAGTGAGGTCGAGATGAATTGTATTTGCTATGAACATTACTGAAGTCCCAGCTTAAAAATAAGAAATTAAAAAAATGTGTACTTCATTAATAAAGGAATTTGTACAAAATAAGGACTCGACCATTACAATAGAAAGCAAAATAAAAAATCCTATACTATGCTGGAGGTGGCAGGGAGTCTCATGCCCCCATAGCAGGCACTTCAGCAGCTGGAGCTTCTTGACCTGAAGCTTCATCCTCAAGAGCACCCTCTTGGTCTACTTCTGCTTCTTCAATTGTTGGGGTTTGAGGTATCTCCTCCAAAAACTCAGCTTCAGTTCAGAAGCATTAAGTTCTAAGTAAAGCTCTCCTACCGTTTCTACTACTTCAACATAAACAAACCTCATCCAATAGGCACCAACGCATTGATACTCTTCCGTCAGATGGAAGTTGGCAATGTAGTCCTTCACCGCTTCCTCACCTGCTTTCTAAGCAGTAGCCTTAGTTTACCCATCCTCGTTTACGTAGTCTATTAGCATCCTTAAGCCTAGCATTCTCTAAGTTGGCCTTCTCCAATGCTTTGGCCATTAACTTCTGATGATTGTTTGAAGTTTCAACCTTCTTTGTCAAGGAAGCCACTTTGCACTGGGATTCATGGAACTCACTCTTCAGAACTTCGATTTCTGCTAAGGCAGAATCCAACTTAGCTGTTTTTTCAGTTCACTGGGCCCTCAGCTATTCAGCTTTCATTTGTTTCATCTCTACTTCCGTTGAGGCTAAATTGTCAACTGACTCTCGATTGCACATCTGAATGTCCTTTAGAACCTCTGGCACTACTGGGAGACCCCAAAGGCTCTGGCGCTTTGACTTACCAAGGTAGCCGTAAGATCTATTGTGTCACAGGTGAAAACATAATTCTGCCACCTTTCAATCCAAAACTTGTAAAAATTGGCAATAGCACCTTGGACATTAGGTGGCAACATGTCCATCACCGCTGTGGCAATCTCCTCATCTTGCCCTACTAGAAACCTTCAAGACCTTTGAGGGTCCTCGCCACTGGTGCCTTTTTCACATCCTCAGATGTTTGCTTTACTTCCTTCGCAGCCTCTTTACGGCCCTTCACTTTCTGGACCTTCGTAGCATTGAACAAAGCCTACATAAACTTCGGAAGGGGAGGTAGAGTTTGCTTGGCAGCTGGGACATAGGTTGTTCCAAACTTTTCAAGAGCAGGTCCAGTGCTGTTGGATAATTTCATCTTCTTCTAAGGCTCCTTTATTTTCCCTTTACCCTCGACCCTCTAGACCCCATCGTCCTCACTTTTCTCAGCATGTTCCTTGTTGAGGCATTCTAGTTTCCCCCTGACATGTTTAGCACCTTCGGAGGAAGGCTTTAGAGCCCTAGAACTTACAGTTGATGTGACCTTCAAGATTAAAGTCATGTCAGGGTAAGGTACTTTTTCTTCCCAAGATCATTTGCAAACAGTGAATGCAATGTTAAAATCTGTATAGAAATATATACATATACAGGGCTTCAGTATTTACCTTTCAAAGCCGTTAATCCAAATCCGAGGAAAAACTTGCTTCGATCAATTAGGCAATTGAAATGTCGTGACCTTGAAGGACATCTGAAAATGTCTTCGATGACGTCTCACTCTGCTTGGGAGAGCTCGAAGCGAGTCCCTAAAGCTGCAAATTAAAAAGCGTCTAACAAAATTATGGGTAAGTGATAAATCATAAAAATACACTCACGAGTTTCGGAGTATTGGGTTGGTACAGAAAATACATTCATTTTTCTCTCTTGCTTATTCCATATTTATCTGCTTGAGTTAAGTTTGTTTTTAATTTGGTGGAGTTGTTTATGATTGTTTGTTTATCTGTAATCATCTTTGATCGTATTATCGATGCTCAAACAAATTTGTCTTATGTTATAAAACTTCTCTCACGTTCAAATTTGAGATATTATCGATTGACAATTTGTTCAAACATATTGAAAAAAGAGTTCAACATAATCCATAGAACCATCATAAACCATTTTTCATATACGCAAATGCCATTGGAAATGAAGAATAAAAATAATAAAAAAATACCCACACCTCATCCCCGAAAGTTGTGAAAGAGTTTGAATTGAGCTAGGATCTTCAAGATTATTGCCTTGTTTTTTAGGTTTTATTAGAAAATTTAAAAACAATAAAACGTTAACTCAATAGTTGGTTCATGTAGTTCAGTCTTTTTTCTTTGGGAAAATTGCAGCCCCGGTCCCAAACCTTTAAGATTGTTGCAAATTACACCCAAACCTTTAATTTTTGCGGCCAAAGTCCCAAACCCTTATATGTAATTGCAGCGTCAGTCCCAAACCTTTAATNTTATGAACTGAA
Organism: Fraxinus ornus; assembly: GCA_903798235.1. NCBI lineage: Eukaryota > Viridiplantae > Streptophyta > Magnoliopsida > Lamiales > Oleaceae > Fraxinus > Fraxinus ornus. Next base: position 27,747 of record CAIGRF010164603.1, read on the forward strand.
TGAACGGTTTTACTGTAATCCGCAATAAAAATGAAAGGTTTGGGACCGACTCTGCAATTACATATAAAGATTTGGGACTTCGACCGAAAAATTAAAGGTTTGGGACTGACGCTGCAATTACATATAAAGATTTGAGACTTTGGCCGCAAAAATTAAAGGTTTGGAAGTAATCTACAACAAACTGAAAGGTTTGGGACTGGGGCTAAAATTTTCCCTTTTTCTTTTGATGACCAACTTGTTACACAAACCTCTCTCCAAATGAGCTCTCGCCTATTCATTTATGTATTTCTATTCTCACCCATCTAACTCAACTATTTTTTGTGTTTGAATGATTGAATTTAATTATCACTAATTAAAAAAGAAAAAAAATTCTAAATCTTGCCTTTTTGAAATCACTATTAGGCTCCTTTTTGATTCAATTAAAATTTTATAAAATTCATAATTTTATAATTATATATTAATTAATGTTTTTTTCAAAAACTATTACAAATTTAATTTTTATGTTAAAAAAAATAAAAAATAAAAATGGCTAAAGTACTGCGTTAAAAAATTTGGTACATGAACAAGGAAGAAAAAAAGGCGCATGAATAGGAAATAGAAAAGTCGACTACGCGGTCAAAAGACGCATTGCTAGGTGTGGGACCCACCAATACCACTAACCTGCCAATCCGGTCATCATCTCTTCACTACCTTTCTATTTTCGTCGTCGCTCTTTAACGGGTCCAAACGGTAAACAAAGACTTCCAGCCTCCAATTGCCGTGGTAGGGTAGGGTTTCAAGCAGAGAAGGGGCTAAAAACTCGGTCATTTTCAAGATTGTATTCAAAATCTCTGTTCAAGGTAAAGAGAATCTATCTATTTTAAATTCTTCAGGTAACTTCATTTTATGGAAGATTTTTTCTGGTAATTGAATTCTGTTTTCCGATGGTAGATCTTGTTCTGTGGCGCGATGGATCGAATTTCGGTCTTTATTTTTCTTTTCTATTTAATTTATGAGCTTTATAATTTCTGGATTTTGTTGTTTGTTTTATAGTTGTGTTATGTTGTTTTTAAATATTTTTCCCAGTAAGAGTGGAGTAGACTAATTTAGGTTTGATATATTATTGTTCTTCGTCAAGCTTAAGGTTCTGAACTTTGCTTAGTTGCTTGTTAAAATCCCTTAATTTTTGCTCGCTAGAATTCTTGTTTTCTTAAGCTAAGATAATAATATTTGACTTTTGCTATTAGAGAGTTAAATTATTTATTTTTGATGCATTAATAATAGCAGTCCTTTGATCTTTACTGAAAGATCCTTTTGTGTTTGGAGGAAGGGCTTTGTTTTGTTTTTAATTGAATAAGCTATACTTTTTTGATAGATAATTGAATAAGCTATACTTGTTGCAAATAAAGTTGATTCTGGTGATGAAAAGAAGTAGTGTATAAATTTTTTCACAGCTATTGTTATCACAGCAGAATCCTACTTTTTTCTGCTTAAGCCGTGGCTAAATTTTTATTGAAGTTTTAGATTTCTGTTTTAATTAGAAGGAGAAAGATTGAGTCGTCGTTCACATTATTTATATAGTTACTTAAGCCCAGCCACATTGTGGTAACCATTCTTTCAAAATTCTTTTTTTTCTTTTCTTCAACCTTTCCTTCTCACAATAAAATAGTCTTCACGTAAATCCAAAACTTTTCCCTTTTAACCTCACATTCTCCAAAAAAATTATTATTCAAAAACTCATTCTTTACAAAAAAATGTCTGTCAAAAAGGGGCTGAGAAAACTTTGTTCTTCTCTCTTCAGATTCACTAAGGCTATTTCCAGATGGGGACGTCTTCTGGATCTCACTTCAATCACCACTCCTCAATGCTTCCCCCACGTCAACAGCCACGGCCTGGAGGACTGCAGACGTCCCTCTCTCTAGTCTCACCAGATGCATGTGGATCACCAAATTTTCAGGAGCGTGGCTCAAATTCTGATCAGGTTCGTGAATCCCCATCAGAAAGTGCTAGTTCACGAGAAACTTGGCCCATTGCTGATGCTTTGGTAGCAAAGAAACTGGAAAACGAGAGAGAAAGAGAGAATGGTTTTGCTGAGCATTCTGTTGTTCGGCGCATTTCAAGCTCAGATAAGATGTCTTTGCGAGATGTGGCCAGAGAAAGAGTGGATATTATAGCAGAGAGAATGCAAAATCTTCCCGATGAGTTTCTGGATAAGTTTAAAAATGAGCTCCGGTCATTTCTTGAAGGATTGGGTGGTTCTCAGCAAAGAGAAGAGTTTCTTTTTCTGCAGAAGTTAGTTCAAAGTCGGGGTGATTTGACAGATAAAACACTAATACTGGCACACAGGGTTCAGTTAGAAATTTTAGTTGCTATTAAGACTGGAATTCAGGCATTTTTGCACCCTAGTGTCAGTCTCTCGCAAGCTTCTCTTATTGACATTTTCTTATACAAGAGGTGCAGAAACATTGCTTGTGGAAGCGCACTGCCAGCAGAGGACTGTACCTGCGAAATGTGCTTAAAGAGAAATGGTTTCTGTAACTTATGCATGTGTGTGGTCTGCCTCAAATTTGATTTTGAGGTGAACACATGTCGATGGATTGGTTGTGATCAGTGTTCTCATTGGACTCACACAGATTGTGCCATCCGAAATGGTCAGATTGGTATGGGCTCTTGTGTTAAGAATGGAGCTAGCTCAGCAGAAATGCTATTCAGATGTCGAGCTTGCAGTAGGACATCTGAGTTGATAGGTTGGGTGAAAGACGTCTTCCAGCATTGTGCACCAAGCTGGGATAGGGATTCTCTGATTAGAGAACTTGACTATGTACGTAGAATTTTCCTGGGGAGTGAGGATCCAAGAGGCAGGAAATTGTCCAGGAAGTGCGATGAACTCATTGAAAACCTAAAAAGTGGGATGTCAGAACCCTTGGCCTGTAAAGCAATTTTAATGCTCTTTCAAGGTATGCTTTATTCCTAGGTGATTTCTCCATCGCCCTCGTTGGTTTACATTGGTTGCGTTGACTTCCTTATGTGGGCAGCGTCATCACGAAAACAAATATCTATAACTGCTTTTGTGTTGCTTGGCCACTAAACATATTCCATATACTCAACTATAGTAGCTTCTTTTTAGAACATTCTTAACAACTTGATTTGGCATGTGAAATTTTTTCACTAATAGCTATCCAATAACCTCTTTGGATAAATGTTGAAATTACTAGGTACTCTAATTCTAATACTTTTTCAGCCAAATTTTTTATTACATATGCAATATTCTTTAGTATATGAGATTTCCATTTCCCCCTCTAATTATTTGAATAATTACAGGATGGACTTCAATTGTTGTCTTTGATGCTCTTAAATTACTTGTCCTTGGGTTATTTCTTTCACAAAATTCTGCTATAGCCTGCTATTGCTGAAAAATTCATGGCCTCAAAGGTATAGGGACTAGTTAGAAGCTAATTGATTATGAGAGAAAAAGCTAAGCCCCTATTTGGTAGATATTAAAATCAGATTTTTAGTAGCTTTTGATAAAAATTGATGAAATGTGTGGATAAAAAGTTGTGGGTCTCATAAAATGTGTGGTTAAAATTAATTATTGTTTGACTTAAAATTTTAATTGGATTTTAATCCAAGCCAAACATATTTATATATATATATATATATATTTCTAAGTAATGTAAATCTTCTTGTGGGGAGTGGTATTTCTTCTACTGTTCACTGTTTCTCCTGCTGTAGGATGCTCTTCATAGGCATATATAGCTTCCTATTTCAAATAATTTTTTCCATATTATGACTATGGCTACAAAGTGTAGGTCAATTGGCAATGACTTAGGCATTTGTGAATGTGTGGTGCATGCACTGTGATGGTTATTTTGCTGGCTAAAAGTTCTTTAGTGAGTACGAGGTAGCATCCTTTCCTAACTTTAATTACTTGAAGGGGTGGAACATGATGCATTGAGAGAAACATGTTAGCTTGGTGACTGACACCTCTCAATTTTACATGTTGTATATTAATAATTTCTTTTCTTGGGACAAAGAATCTGGGTGCTTGAGATGTGTAATAATTTGAGAAGCTACTGATAACCTATTATTGGTATATATTCATGGAATAACATGAATAACCAAACCCTTATAATTGTGTTTGAGAAACATAGCACACATTTTGCAGTATTTTTGGATGCCTTTAGTATCTTTTCTTTAATCAGGCCATCTTTGTTAATATGGATTTTACTAAAACAGAATACCTGGTTCAAAGGTTCACTTTAAGAGGATTAGGGTTTGTGTCAAGTGTGAACTATTTGTGAAACAATGAATTACTAGTATGAATTACATTAAGCCCCTGTTTGGTTCCATTGAAAAGTTAGATTAAAATCCAAGCCAAAATCAACATTAATTTTAACAATTAATTTTAACCACACATTTCATGGAACTCTACTTTTCAACCACATTTCATTAGTTTTTATCAAAATTTACTAAAAAATTGATTTATATCTATATCAAACAGGGGCTAAATCAAATTACTTGAGACAAATGCTTGCATCCACTTGAGAAGTGTTATTTTAAGCATATGTTTGTCTTGCCATGTTGCTTGAACCCCGACCTGGGCCAGGTCTATGATTGGGCAATTCCTCCGTTCATATTGTAAAACTGTGACAATTATTCTACATTTTGAATGTGTGAATTCCACTTTAAAATACAGTTTTTTTTTTTTTAAAGTAAGTAGTAGTTATATCTAAAACTCTATGATTCTCTGAGAATTTTCACTGGTGATGAGATCTATGAGGAGTAATTTTTTTTTTCTCTGACTAGCTTATATATGGTTTACATACAATTTCCAATTTTGATTTTTCTCGAGCCATTCTTTTCTAAGAGTTTGTTTCATTTACAGAGCTTGAGGCTGACCCCTTGAAGAATCAAGAGAGTGAGGAAGGAGGTCGGATGATATCTCCACAGGAAGCATTCAACAAGATAGCTGATGTAGTACAGGAAGCTGTTAGAAAAATGGAAATAGTAGCAGAGGAGAAGATGCGGATGGTTAAAAAAGCCCGCTTGGCTGTAGGCACTTGTGAGCAAGAGCTCAAGGATAAAGCTAGGGAAGTTGCTGCATTGAAGATGGAAAGGCAGAGAAAGAAGATACAAATTGATGAGCTTGAAAGTATCGTTAGGCTTAAACAGGCTGAGGCTGATATGTTTGAGCTGAAGGCTAATGAAGCTCGGCGAGAAGCTGAGAGGTTGCAAAGAATTGCACTTGCCAAGACAGAGAAATCAGAAGAGGATTATGCTAGCAGGTATCTCAAACAGAGATTACACGAGGCCGAAGCTGAGAAGCAATATTTATTTGAAAAGATTAAGCTTCAGGAGAGTTCGAGGGCATCACAGAGCAGTGCAGGAACAAGTGACCCTTCCCAGATGATGTACAGCGAAATTCAAGACCTGCTCAAGAACATGTACAATGCTCCTTCGAAGGCAGAGGGCTAATCAAGTGACCTGCATTCTCTTGGTGCAATTCCTTGAGTCTTATCTATGTCTATGTTAGAAATTAATTTATGACTTAGGTATGAAACTTTTAGTTCGCAGTGAAATGTTTTTAAAACTTGTTTTTGCTGTAATTCCTTGTGGTGTAGAAATCAAGCTCGTGGAAAGTCTGGATGCAAGTTATTTCTATGATTTAATGTATTTGTGAATTGTGCGTGTAGTTTTGAGCCTCCTGTGTACTCTGGATGCTTTCTTCTGCTTTATGCTTTTGCTAGTTCTCTCTTCAGCTTCTGTATTTTATATCAGATGCCATTGATTCACCACTTTGATGCACCTTAAGTTGGTACCTTGTGTGTTATCAAGAACAATTGTACAAGTAAATAAATCGGCTCAGCATAATGCACTTATTATCTTTATGTTAGTATCACATTAAGCCTATGGTATCGATGGAATGCTGCACAAATTTCTGGTAGAAACTTCCAACTGACCATTATTGTCAAGAAAATCCGAAACTTTTCATTCTATTGCCAATGTCTGTCCACTTATTCCCATGATAAGGTTCTTCTTGGTGGCCATATAGTCTGTAGCAAGGATACGATAAAAAGGTTCTTCTTGGTGACCATATATTGTATTTTAAAATTACAATTTATGCTTATTTTCCCGGAGAAAGAATTAAAATAGAGAGAGAGAGAGAGAGAGGAACTTTATCCCAACTTCATCACCATCACCTTGTAAAAATTGGAGGACCATATTTAAGTATGAGCAGAAGTTAGAAGTCAAAAAGAAAAAAAAAAAAAAAAAGACTCCGGAGTTATTGGGCAAGGCAAACAACTTTCTTTTCACAAGAAAGCAAAGATGGACCATTCTTGACATTTATGCCCATATCACATGATATGGGTCATATGATATTTCATCTTGGGAAAAATCACAATTCAGGTGTATAATTTATCCCAATTCACAAGCTAGATGTATAGTTTAAAAATTCAGTTCTCAGGTGTGTGTGTGTGTGTGTGTGTGTGTGTGTGTGTGTGTGTGTGTGTGTGTGTGTGTGTGTGTGTATATATATATATTCTGTTACAGCCGTTTTCTAGAATCCAGTGTCTTTTCCTTTTATAGGATGACTCTTTCACTATACATTCGAAATTCTCAAAATTAAATTGAGGTCTGAAATTCATATTTTCATGGTACAGAGCCTGTTTCCGCCGCCGAAGACGACAAACAGGTAACGATTTTCTTTGATTTTGGTAACAAATTGAACGATTTCACCCACATTCATGCTTCCCATCACAGATTTGAAAATCAATTTGATGAAATATAATCTGAATTCGCACAAGAGAATACAATCCAGGTAATTAATTCGATTATTTTGTTCAAAGCTATCAATGTACATTCACATTTTCAGCAACAAAATCCAGGTCTAGTCACATAAGTGTTGATCGTCTCTGACCAAAAAATTAAGTTACACTTCGTGTGAATTATATTCCCCATATTACATCATATCAGTATATGTGACTAATGTGCATACTCAAATATGTGCACAGTCAATTATCTGTGACCTGCTACTAGATATCATTTACCATGCGTGATCGTCATGTGACCTATTTTTATTGAAATTTGAACTGAAAATACATATATGTGACCATGAATGAACAACTAAGAACTAGCGAATAACAAAATGTGACCAAACTGCGACCACATATGAACGGTGACATCATAATAGCTCTCTCTTACCATGCACGATCGACCTGTGACCATCAAATATTGAAATGTGATCTTAAAATGTGTATATGTGACCATGACTGAACATATAAGAGCTTGCAAATTACGAGATGTGATCAACTATTGAAAAGTAGAGTTAATGACTTTCATCATCACATTACATCCCATTGCATACTGAGTACTGTTAGAAGTGTGGTAAGTGAACCGGCATGACATTAATTTTGGTCATATGTGACTTGGTTGAGAATGTGACCATAATGTCACATTACCAACCGTGAATGTTATATCTGCATATGTGACTACTCAGATCATGGTGTGTGATGAAATAGGTAATGGTTGTAGATGTAATGTGACCATAATTATATGACTTGTTTGGAAATGTCACTTCATTTTATTCATGAATGCCTCTATTAATTGTGTGAATTCTATTACTTTAATCACTATAAAATTAATGGTATGAATTTGAATTTGCAGAAATAGTTTATTTGCATGTATGTCTGTTGCATTGAGTTCAATCTTCATTGGCGATGGTAGACCGTAGATGCAATTATGTAAACCTTGTTGACACGATTATGACATAGTTCAGCTTGGATCCGACGAGGGTGGCAGTGTCGTTGAAGTATGTATTGAATGATAATTTGCCGCCACTCTTGATAAAAAAATGACAGAAATGTGCAATCATACATTCTTCTGAAGGAAATGCACCGCGATCATGTTGAATACCCAATAATTGTTGACGTGACTGCTACAGAAGTAGAAAAACCTTCGAACACGGTTTCGGTTAACCCTTCTCCTAGTGGTGAGGTTTGTACATTGCAGGATATGGCGGCAGACATATGCAAAGCATCAATTGAAAAATTAGATCACATTTGGGACAACGAAATCACAGTTGTGTCTGCTGCAGATGCTAGAGAGGTCGAAGAAGGAAAGGTTTTCTAGGATAAAGATATTTTAAAATTGAGCCTATCCTTTTTTGCCGTACAGAACATGTTTGAGTTTATGGTTGAACAGTCTGACAAGAAAGAATATGTTGTGAGGTGTTCACAAGAAGGTTGTAGCTGGATTTGCAGATCTTCAAAATGGGGTAAAACGAATCTATTTAAAATTCGAACGGTGGGTAGTCACACATGTGCATCAAATGTCATGTTGGGGTCACACAGGCAAATATCAACGCAGTTGTGTCTTCTAGCATCAAGTATGAGTACAAATCATCCAGTACCATATACACACCGAAGGATATGCAGTAATATGTTGCAGACTTATGGTGTTTATTTGAATTATTCGAAAGCATGGAGATCCCGTGAGCATATCTTAAAGATGGTTAGGGGTAATCCAACCGATTCATTCTATAAGATACCAAGCTTCTTCCACGTGCTCCGACAAAAATATCCTTGTACGGTCACAGAGTTGGAGGTTGATAGTCAAAGTAGATTCAAGTATTGTTTTATTGCTCTTGGTGCATCAATACGTGGATGGAAGCATTGTCGGTATGTAATCGTGGTCGACGGTACGTACTTGAATGGTCACTAAGGCGGTACCCTTTTTACAGCTTGTACACAGGATGCAAATAACATCATATTCGTTTTTGCTTTTGGAATTGGAGATAAGGAAAATGACAAATCTTGGAGATGATTTTTCGAGAACCTGAAAAAGGCATATGGTCATAGAGAAAAAATGTGTTTTGTGTCAGATCGTCATACCAGTATAAAGAATGTAATAGAGCATGTTTATCCGGGCACATATCATGGTATTTGCTCGTATCATTTGTTGCAAAATTTGAAGTCATACTATGAAAAATCATGACAGAATATTACACATGCTTTCAACTCAGTTGTCTGCACTTACACGTTCGAAGAATTTAAATATAACATGAGACATCTGGACACAATGAACGAGAAGATTCGTGGATACCTGGTATTGAAATGCATCCGAATACATTGTCACATACATTGAAATGGTCACGTGTCAATTATATGGTATTAATTTATAGTGTACATTTTGCAGGCTGATGTTGGACCTGAAAAGTGGTCACGAATCCATATGCCACCAAACATATATTTTACAATGATATCAAACATTGTAGAATCAGTCAATTCGAAAACCAAGGCATGGAAAAATTACCCAATTGTATCATTGCTGGAGTCATTGCGACAGACTATACAAAATTGGTTATGTAAACATAGAGACGTTGTGCATGGAACGTTCACGACGTTGTCCACCAAGTATGAGAACGCGATAAGGAGAATGAGTGTAGAGTTAAGAAACTTGAGGGTAGCTTATTTACTTTACTGCTGATATTTATGAATGTGACATGTCTAACTGCATGTGATCTGGATTGTACGTTGTGACAACATATGTGTGTGCATGAATCTTGTATATTTGACCTAGATAGAATGCATTTTGTCCTCGATATAAGTGCCTGTGACCTAAACCTAGCATCTGTGGCCAAAAATACATGTCTATGACCTTGAATGATGAATGTGATAAGATATGTATGCCTTTGCTGTTATATATGTAACTTGAACCTAATGTATGTGACCTACAATTACATGCCTGTGACTTAACAACTGTCATTCTTGATTTTGTTTCTCGTAGGTATCTTCTTCCAACCAGTCAAAGTTTTCTGTCGGTGATGAAAAGTCCACCTTTGTTGTTGATATTGAACAATGTATGTGCACGTGCAGGATGTTACAGGTCGATTTGTTACCATGCCCGCACGCCTTGGCTGTAATTGCAAATACAAATAGGGATCCATATGCTTACCGTTCTTATTATTATACAAGAAATGCATAGGTGAATGCGTATGAAAATTTTATATATCTTGTTGGAAATCCAAACGAATGGGATGTGCCTGATGAAGTGCAATATGGAGTTGTCTTAGCTCTTAACCGGAAACGAAATTCTGGAATACCTACTAAGAAGAGGAATAGATCAACTAGAGAAGGGAAACCAAAAGTGAAATGTGGTAGTTGTGGTCACAACCGCATGAGATGCTCAAGTTTGTTGCCATTGCATTGAAAAGATAGGGAGAATACTACTCTGTAATCGAAAAACAATAGAGGATACAGATACAGCAAATGTTATATCACATCATTTTATTTGAAACATTTATTTGAATAACAAACGTCGAAATCATCGTCGAAGGTCACATTTTAAATTGTGTAAATGTGATTTGGTGTCTTAATGGTGCGGTACGAATTATACAGTGAAATCTATGTGACCACATTGTCGTAAATGCTTATTATTTTTTGCTCTGTGACCTAGGATTTAAAGCAAATATATGTGACCTGCTTCTCACAAACTCACCCACATCTGTGACCTGATTTCCTATCCCCATGTCTTCTGCATTGAGTTCGACATATAACAGAGACCTGTGTTCTAAATCAAGTATATGTGACCTGATTGTCATAAAGTCACTGTATCTGTGAACTCAGTTCCTGTGGTGTTAATGGAAGTATATGTGATCTACTTTTATTTAGAAGTTCTAAATATGCCAATGACCTGTGACTTTCTTTTCACATTATGGTGTCAAGAGTGCATATGTGTCCTTTTTTTCACATTCAAAATGTGACCTGTGACTTGTTTCTCACGTTCACGTATGCACTATACATGAAACGGGTATCAACATATACGTAACAAACGACAACACATTATGAATTGAAACATGTGGCAGTATTCTATAGAGTAACGTCAACATATTAGAAAATATGAAAAGGAACAATTTGCAGGTCATAAACTTCATTTAAAAATCTAATTCCAATACTCATTCTATGACTATCTCCTCTTCTTTTGTAGCATGTTTTGTCTTCTTCACGTAACTCTCTTTGTGTTTGTATAGGAGCGAGGCAATATCCAGTCTACACTCTCTGGCATCAAATTTATGCGATAAGGAATATCTGCCCTCACGAAGGATATATAGTGCATACAAAATAACAAATATCCCGCAATCATGACTGCAAAACAACACAAAATATTATGTTATTGGTGTGTTTATTTTACAAGTTATACATATATTATTTATTACATACTTACCCATTTGTCTGCTGAGGTAGGGTACTATCGATAATCACCATCAATTCCATGCATTCGGATTCATTGTAATCAGGGTCCTTTTTTGAAATTCCCATTGCATTCATTAATTGAGGCAATATTTTCACATATGGCTCAATACCTTGTAGGACCTTCCAATCGCGATAACTTTTACCAGCCGAATTGAATACGATCAACGTATGGCTTCCGAATATTAGCAGACCGAGCATCCAGTGAGCTTTGTTGGTGGCAGGATTAGCATGAACACATAATCAATATCGGCCCAAGGTGTGCTTAAAGGTATGCTATGACCTATTACGACATCAGTCGGGCTGAACTCTGACATTAGAACACTAGGATCCTTCAGAAAAGTAGGGTACAACTCTTTTATCTTATTCTGGAACCAAGTGTTTGTCGTTGTAGCTCTAAACATTACTTTTTTCCCAAATTTTGCCAGCTGACGAATGTAATAGAAGCATGCATCCATGTGATGTTTCAACAGAAAATGGAAAGATTAGATATGACGTGAAATAGTTAGAATGAAGATATCACTATAACTTAATTCGATTTTGATATGTGACATGTTGGCATGAAAGTTCAGATTGTCTGTGACCAGTGTGTGACTATGGATTGAATGATGTGTATGCATGCGGTGGTAGCTGTATGATAAGATTCTGTGATTCATTAAGATTTAAATATGATTGAAAAGAATGCGTAAGTGCAACTGTACCGCACTACTCAAAGACGTCTCCTCGTTTATAAGCTGATGGAACCATGTCTTGTGACCGACTGCGAACGAATCGATAACGAATGAAGGTTTGATTGTGTCGTCCTGCTCGTTAAGCTTTTTTCTAAAGCCAAACATTGAACATTAAGTTGCTTTGATAATATGGGTTGTTGAGTAACATTCAGATTTATCTACAAACTTCACATACCTGCTTTTTGGCTTGTACCCTCTCTGGAACCAGCCCAGGAATGTCGATCTATTAGCTTCTTCGACATTGTCTTTGTAAGTTTCAAAAATGACTACACTGTCATCGTGCTTGAATAAATTCTTTTCTCCTACAACGAAAGGAGATCGTAATATCCTCGTAGGCCTCAAAACCCGTTTCACTATTAAAGAAGAAGCTGGTTCGGAAGTAGGTGATACATGTGTATTATTGAACAAGTCACATATTAGTCTGTGTAGAATCACTAAGTTGAACATCCAGCCTATTAAATGTCAGGGACGTGTTATTTTTAAGCATATGTGTGATATGTGACATCTGAACGCTTATTGTTCATGACCTATATGTGTTGTGTGTCCAGTATAGTACAAAAAAATGTCAGTACCTCTGTGACAACATTTTTTGTTGCTGTCACCATATCAGAAATGACAATATCTGCTTGATTCTGAATGTCTTCAAAATGTAAAACATCAGGTTGTGAATATCTGATTCCTAAATCAAATTAAGGTGGTTGAAGACTATAGAGAAGGCCAATATCATCACTCGGGTACATCTTCTTCCCTTTCATGTCAACCATCGGTTCCACATTTTCCACCCGTATTTTAAATTACAGAAAGTGTAACATGTCAAATGTAACCATTTTCATTGAAAGAAAGTGCGAACATTTTATATACCTACCTCATCGGTCTTATCGGATCCTCCAGCAGCCTGAGTTCCTTTGTCTCCTGCTCCATCAGAATGACAACTTGTTATTTCATTAAACCGCATTATAATCTCATCCATTGAACTCGAAATCATTGCCGTCACAGATTCGGACAGAAACTGCATGTTTGTCAGAATCTCCATCAAGTCACTTCTTATTTGTCCTTGCACTTGGACGACGTCATCCAATTTTATTTTCTGCTCAACATTGAGATTTGACATTTATGACTTGATGGCATCAATCTTAACGTCAACACTTTATTACTTGATTTGAGATCAGAGATTTGCTGAGTCATTCCTCAAAAACCTGAAAACATAAAATCACATACCATTAACTGTGACCTTCAAATATGTATCTGTGACCCTGCATGAATGATATGTGACTTGTAATAGTGAACTATGAGCGGGAAATAAATTTATGTGACAACAAATGAGTGACCTGTGACCTGAAAATAATGAAATGTGACTAAATATCTGACTTACAT
>CAIGRF010164616.1:0-14751 GCA_903798235.1 Fraxinus ornus
GCTCCTAAAGCTTGAAGCTTAGTCTCCACGTCTAGCCATGCTTTACGTTTTTTAAAACACTGATATTTAGCATTGAATTTTACTACCCAAAAAATATTTATTGTTTTTCCTCATCTTTTATTTTTATTAGTTTTCCTTTCAATTATTATATTATTTTTCTCCATTAAAAATTAAAATATTTTGAATTCATTTAATTATAGAGTGTGGATTTGATTCTCCAAATTTAGAGAGTTAAACTCACTATTTATTTTAAAATATTCGTTTAAAGAGTTTTAGAACATAATTTTAAGGATTGACCATTTAAAATAGAAAATAATTTATATTTAATGGATCTCTTGGAAATGCCGTAACTTTTTCCTTCCCTTTTACTCAATTCCCCTTTTCTCACCTATCTCGACGTGTTTGCACATCTTTTTCGTTGCTCGTCTTTCACCATTTCCAACCCACCTACAACATTCGAGAGGCTCTCTAACTGCTACTAAGTGCGACTGTACGAGATACAAAGGAAAAGACCAAATGTGCACAATGGATGAGAGAGAGACAATTGGAAATGGTGAAAAGAAAAATGATGCGAATAAAGTTGAAGATTATTTTTAATAAATTCAAGTTAGACACTTTGATAGAGGTCGCTCGACGAAAATTTTGAAAAATTAGTCATTATTGTTGACTTTTATTATACGAGTAAGACCCAATAACGGTCATATTTTTAATTTTAATCGACTTTTTAGCTCTCTCAAGCATGCTATTAGTAAATTGTGATATAAGTTTTTGAAATGTGTAGTTGAAAAGTTGTGGACCCATGAAAGATAAAGACAAAGACTAAGACTTTAACTTTGACTTAGATTTAGATTAAAATCTGATTTTAATCTGTACCAAACGAGGCCTATATGTATTGTCATGAGGTGACATAAATGTCTTTTATTTTTCTAAATAATATTAAATTAAAAATAAAAGCACAGCTAATGATGCATAAAAAATAAAAATCTTACTTGTCAACAAAGATTTTGAATATAGAAAAAACTTTTCTATTTTTTATTTTATTTTTGGCTCATGTCACAAATTTTCTTTAAGAATTCACCTAAACAGTGAGGATGCTTTAAATCCATCCACTTTTAAGTACCCTAAAGAAAGGGGTGAAATTAAAAATAAATAAAAGTGGGACCTACTTGTATCCATATTTCTTTATTGTTTCTACTTTCTGAAAAAAATTGTAGCTTTACGTAAAGAACGAACACTGGAGAGAGTATACTCACACAAGCATCTCTATATCAATGTGAGATTGTGAACAAATAGCGACACAAAGTCATCCTCTTCCCAGCCCCCCTTCTCTTTAATTCTTTCTCTAGCTGTCTCATAAAATTATTTATCAGCAAGATCTCTCTTCAGGGGCAACCTGCAAGTAGCTGATTTTGTTTTAATTCAACATTTGAAAACAGAGACTTATGTGCACAAAGTACACCCAATTTTGTATCAGAAATACACGTTTCTGAACTTTTCATGTGGATTTACAGATAGAGATACACACTGTAGAAGGTACTTTTTTTCTTTATCGTTTTCCGGATCTCTCTCTCTCCCCCACCCCCATGTCTCTGAACATTTATGATAAGGAATTAAGTCATGCTCTGTTTTACAGTTTAAAATGGTTATTGGATTACTTATGAAATGGGGTTTCTTTAATTTTTGAAATCAGATCTGATTTTCGACATGGGCCACTCTTTGTTTTTTAAGCATATAAACAATTTTACATATAAAAATTGCATATGTTTTTTGTGCTTTCTTTCTCAATTTGTCTGTGACTGTATATACTGTTTGGGGTAATATTTCAGAAAATTTTGCCTGAATTTTTTATGCATGTGTTGAGGTTGTTTTGGATCTTTGTGTTTGTTTTTCTCTTCGTAATGGGAATCAGTTGGTTGGCTAACAGCCATAATTTATTCAATTACAACTTTTTTTTTTTCGCCAAAACTTTTTAAGGGATGATTAAATTATTTCCATATTGTTTTTCTATTAGGATATGCATATCATTTTCATTATGCAGACGCTTTTACTTTCTTTTGCTTTTGTTGGATTTTTCACGGTTTCAGTTGGGTGAGATTGATTAATTGGCTCCATTTTTCTCTCAATTTTTGCCGACTTAGTGGCAAAGAGGGCCCTCATTATGACAAGGAAACTTTATAAAGGGTAGGTCCCATCATCATGTGAAAAATATAAAGTGACTTGAAAAGTGTAATGTGTCCCTAGTTACTGTGAGATATAATTTTCACAGAACTTAATGCTTATTCATAGTGGCTTTCTTGACCCCTAGATTGGCATAATTCCAGTTTTTTCTTTGACTTTGAACTAATTTTATAATTTGTATCCTTCCGAGATTTACACATTTCATGAATTGAATCTTTTCTTCAAGCTGCATTTTCATTTGCAATTGCTACTAAAAGATTTTATGTAATTGCATTACTTATATATGTTACATGTGGTGTACTAGTAAGCATTCAACTTATAAATAACTCTTGTTCTTTGAGCATTGTTTTTGGATTAAGTATTGGTAATAAATCATTTTATTGGATGCTAACATTTGGTGATTGCCCGGGTCAGCAATTTGATCAAAATGGTCAAGAAGCTTTTGCTTTTCTCTATACTTAATTGAAGTTCTCTCTTTTATGATTGGAACTTTTTTTCTTTTTGACAATTTGAGATGACTGTTGAAGGTTCCTAGTTAGCTATCTTTTACCATTTTTATTCATTTTCTTTCCACTAATTAGAAATGGATTGTGAATTTTTGATATAAAAGAATTACATCTCTTTCTCAATCGATATAGATTTATTTATATGCAGTAATTTACAACTTGTCTTGTGAACGCATGTGCAGATAGCAAGTAAATTCTCAGACCATGAATCCTAAAGATGGTAAACCAACACATCAACCCGATAAAAGTTCCGTGACAGTCCCCATGGCAATAATAGTTGTAGTGTTATGTGGGTTTTCATTCTATCTTGGTGGAATGTTTTGTTCGGAAAAGGACAGATATGTAACTAAGGACATTACTAAGCCTATTGAAACTTCAAAGGAAATGGCTGCATGCCCTCTCCAAATTAAGGAAGTAACTTTTCCTGAATGCAGCATTGATTATCAGGATTACACGCCGTGCACAGATCCAAGGGTACTTTCTATGATTTATCTCATTGTGACTTTAAGGTCTTTTTCTGAATTGGGGATTTAATTTTTACTATATTGTATTAAAATTTAATGTGGATGACATAGTGCTATTGTTACAGAGGTGGAAGAAGTACAGTACTCATCGGCTTACTTTTCTAGAGCGTCATTGTCCTCCATTATATGAAAAGAAAGAGTGTTTAGTTCCACCACCTGATGGCTATAAGTTGCCTATAAGATGGCCTAAGAGCAGAGATGAATGTTGGTACAGGTAATAAGTAATTCCCTAAGTATTTCCCCAATGTTATAAAGCATTTTTGATTATAAAGAGGTTTGGAGTTTTTCTTTTTCATTTTCGTATGTGATGTATTTTAGCTTTCATAATCCAGGAATGTTCCCTATGATTGGATAAGCAAAAAAAAATCAGATCAACATTGGCTGAGGAAAGAGGGGGATAAGTTCTTCTTTCCCGGTGGGGGAACCACGTTTCCCAAAGGTGTTGGTCCCTACGTTGAATTGATGCAAGATCTGATATCAGGAATGACAGATGGGACTGTCCGGACTGCTATTGACACTGGGTGTGGAGTGAGTCCTCTTCATTATCTACTTCATCCATCCAAATAATTTTTTCCCTTATCAGTTGTATGTGATAGATCAAAATATTCTTATGTTGTCATTTGCACTCTGTCATTTATTACCATCCTTGAGACCTTGTCCCTGGGATTTGAGGTTCATTGATGTCCCTATCAATGCTCAAGGAAAGCAAATACGTTTTCATAATTATGAAGTTAAGGAAAACTTTTTAAGGTGTAACTTTTGTTCTTTTATGTTAGTATTTGATGACAGCCTTCAAATATAATTGTTAATTTATGGGTAGGCTTGACTTCGGATCAATATAACTAGAAGTCTTAGTGCCAAAATCCCATATGGAAATCATCATAGTATATCATCTTTCCACATAGAGCATAAGAATTTTGTAGTGCTGTATGCATGCTTATGGATGCTTGCCAATATTGTCAGTGTACTTGTTATAACTTATAATGAATATGTCTGATATCTTTTGTCATGTTACTGGGGGTTGGGGAATTAGGTGTTATTTATTGTTACAGGTTTCCATAAACAAAGACAGTTCTTTAATCTGAAAATAATGCAACTTCTCCTTATTTATTTTATTATTTTTCAGGACATTTTAGATGTACTTGTCTTGAAATTTGAACTTCTTCTCACACACGTGTTTAGGTTGCCAGCTGGGGAGGTTATTTATTAGACCGTGGGATTCTAACTGTCTCTCTTGCTCCAAGAGATAATCACGAGGCTCAGGTTCAATTTGCTCTGGAACGTGGAATTCCTGCAATTCTGGGCATCATCTCAACACAGAGACTTCCTTTCCCTTCAAACTCTTTTGATATGGCACACTGCTCAAGATGCCTTATTCCATGGACTGAATTTGGTATTACCCTCTCAATCAGAGGCTAATTTTTTTTTTTTTAACCATGCTCCATAATTTGTTAGCTGGTTACAATTTTTTTTCTTTGCCTGCATAGGAACATCCACTTTTTATTTTTTATTTATTCATTTTTCCTAGAACTTCAATACAATTATTTAATATGAAATTTGAAACCCCTTTTCAACAATGCGAACAGCAGCTATGATTCTTGACTCACTTGGAAGTCATCTTAGTTATTAACATCTTTCAGCATTTTATCCTTTTTACGATTATCATCAAAATTTGTACAGGTTATGAATAACACAAGGTTGTAGAAGGAGACATCATGTTGCCTTATTTAATCTATTTTGTGCTGCATAACCACTTCGATCTGGTGTTAATGACGTTAAATTCATCACACGAGTCTAAATGATCATGTGGTGAATTTAACATCATTAAAGCTAGACCGAAGTGGTTATGCATTTCAAAATCGATTAAACTAAGGGATAGTATGCATAGCTGCATAACATGGTTTTCTTGCAATCTAATGTCTACCCTAACTAATGAAAATACCATTATTTTCAGGTGGTATTTACCTTCTGGAGATTCACCGTATACTGCGGCCTGGAGGCTTTTGGGTACTCTCTGGCCCACCAGTGAACTATAAAAGACGCTGGAGGGGATGGAACACAACCATTGAAGAGGAGAAATCAAATTATGAAAAGTTACAGGACTTGCTGACTTCAATGTGTTTCAAATTGTACAACCAAAAGGATGACATTGCTGTTTGGCAGAAATTATCAGACAACAGCTGCTATAAAAAGCTGGAAACCCCTGACAATTACCCTCCAAAGTGTGATGATGGAACTGAGCCAGATTCGGCCTGGTACACTCCTCTTCGGCCATGTGTCGTGGTTCCAAACCCAAAGTTAAAGAGAGTAGCATTAGAGTACCTCCCGAAATGGCCACAAAGGTTGCACACGGCTCCAGAGCGTGTCACTGATGTTCGTAGAGGCAGTGCTGGTGCTTTCCAGAATGACGATAGCAAATGGAAGTTACAGGTGAAGCATTACAAGAAGTTGCTCCCTGCAATTGGGACCAATAAGATAAGAAATGTAGTTGACATGAACACTATGTACGGAGGATTTGCAGCTGCTTTGATTGATGATCCGCTATGGGTGATGAATGTCGTTTCTTCATATGCTGCAAATTCGCTTGCTGTGGTGTATGATAGGGGCCTCATAGGAGCTTACCATGACTGGTAATTTTCCTGAGACATGTAAATATAGTACAGAATGCAAAATAATGTTTTCAGTAAATTCTATGACTGGAAGCTGTGTTGAATCACTTTTTTGTTTTTGTAGGTGTGAGGCTTTCTCAACTTACCCTCGAACATATGATCTTCTTCATCTAGATGGACTCTTCACAGCCGAAAGTCACAGGTAAGGCAATCGAGTACCTATCCTGATAGTATATTTTTTGGATAATTTACAATTTTTACCATCTCATGGTTTGCTTCGTTTTCTCCGGTGGCATCCCTATAGTTTAAGATTACGCATTCATGCTCTCATGCTTCACAATCATACAATGCTAAGGGAGTTTAAGGATATAGGTCTTAGTGTTACAGACTTATATTGAATCCCTCACATGAAATATGCAAGAATATAGTAATATAAATGTCCATTTTTTATGGATATCTTGGGAATTGAATCCTTGCTGGCCAGAGGAGGCTTTATGTGTATGTTCTTTAACCGTTATTTATCTATAAATGAGGCAAATCATTGGGGTGAAATATTTTTTTCTCCCGTTATTTTCTTCTCGACTTCTCTAAATTGGGTTGGTTAGGTAAGACATCATTTATCAAGTTATATGATGCGTTAATATTACTCAAAAGCATGTGAACCTTGATCTCTTTAATTATCATCTAAATATAGACCATTGCTACATTGATGACTAGATGTTGTTCATTGGAAAGTGTCATATTTTGTTGAATTTTCTAATGAAACTGTACAGTTGGCAAAATCAGTAAACAAATTACTTGATGCTGAGGTTTGTGGAACTGATGGTCTCAATCATATCCCGCCGAGTTAATAGTTGAATCTCCTTTTATAAGAATTTACGCTATTGGAGAAAAACACATTTACTTAAATTTAGTCTTCAACAATGCCACCTTACATGCAACCTGGAGTTGTTATTTTCATTAAAAGCCTTGTTTGTGCAAAATTTTCATTAATGTGTATGATAGGACGAACCACAGTTTAAAAGTCTAAGCTATTAGGGAGGTGACACATTTATTTATTTATTTATAGTTTTCAATACTACTGTAATTAGGACTATCTATATTAAAATACATGGCCACAAGGATTTTTGTTTTGACACAATTTATTTGCTTGGATAGGTGTGAAATGAAGTATGTTCTCCTTGAGATGGATCGTATCCTCCGACCCAATGGATATGCAATCATCCGAGAAACCAGCTACTTCGTGGATGCTGTTGCTACCATGTCTAAGGGAATGAGATGGGGATGTCGTAAAGAAGATACAGAAAGCGGCGTCGAGATTGAAAAGATTTTAATTTGCCAGAAAAAACTCTGGTATTCTTCCAAGCAAACTTCAAGATGATGAATGAAAAATATATTGATAATACCATAGGAGATAAGTTAGTTATATAATAGCTCATATAAACCATATGTTATGTATAATATTGAAGTTCGAAACATTTGAAGATTAAGCCACCCAATATCATGGTTTTTGCTAGTGCTTTTTTGATATAATATAATATTTTGCGAGGCTCTATGCCTTTTCAGGTTTTATTTGATCTTTCTCCCTCCCTCCCTCAATAAATCTTTCTTTGCTGTAGTAGTATTTGGATTTTCAATAAGTTGATTGCAAATTTACTCAACATTGAAAAGTATTGATATGGTTGATCTTAAATCAATTGAGAGCTAAGCCCCTGTTTGGTGCACATTTTTGCTCCAAGAATGTATTTTCTTTTTGTTGATGTGATGAGAAATATGTGGTTCAAAAAAAAGGAAAAGTTATTGATGTGATGGAAAATATTTTTTTATTGAAGAATGTGTGGTTGAAAATGAGTAGAAGAATAAAAATGAAAAAAATAATGTGGCTCAAACAGGGGATAAGCTTAGTTTGATGTACCTTGTATATGTTTCCTTTGATATTGAAACCATATTATTTTACAAGGGTACCACGTTTTAACTGCACGGTGGTTCTATATGCTTGTTCATTGTCACACTTTATTTTTTTCATCACTTTCTGATTATTAATTTTTCATCAATTAGCACATCTTGTCTATAACTTGTTTGTCCTCGTGTTTTTAGACAAGCAAGAAAAAAAAAACAAATACAAGATTGCGAGAAAATATTTGTGCTGCATTTTAAAGCATGTTAACAAAATATTGGATGAAAATTTTCATCGATGACAAGATGTTTCAATTAAGGAAAAATTAAGAATAAAAATATGATGAAAAATAAAAAAATGTAAATATGACAGTGAATAAATATTAAAAAGCTTTAATAAAATTAAATTGTGATGGATTTATATAAAAAAATAAAAAATAAAAAAAATTAACCCTAACAACTGCTTATATATAATGAAATATTTTATAAATTTATATAACCAAGGTAACACTAAGTGCAAACATGAATGGGCATTAGTGAAATTTACCCCCTAATGCATAAACAATTTTCCTGGTTGTCGAAGTCGAAGTCGAAGTCGAAGTCGAAAAACCCTAACAACTGGGTTATATATAGCACTTCTAAAACACTATCTTCATCTGCTTTCATTCAACATATACGGCCGCCTTCTATTTCTTCGTCGGCAGTTAATTTTCTTCTTCGGTGCTCGTATGCCAAAAGTTAAAAGATTTACCTTCGCTAATTTTGCCCATTTGTTTAGTTCTAGTGTTCTACACTCTCACATTTGGTTGCACCTTTGATTATTACTAGTTTTTTTTTTTTTTTTTTTTTCCCAATGCGTGATTTGCCCTACTGGCTTGGTATACTTGTGTTGCACACTACGTTTTGGGGGGGTTTGTACCTTTGATTACTGTGCGTATTTATTATTATCTGGTAGTTCTCGTTTTGCTTGTTATGGATATGAATACCCATTTATTGCCGAATCTCTCTGTTGTTCTACATTGATCTTTAAATGTTGTGCCTTTCGAATCCGAATTATGTTTTTGGGTGCTCTGATGATTTGTTCAATGCTCCAGAGCTTGTACATTTCAAAGATCATACCTTGCTAATTAGGGGCATATGTCTAAATCTGTTTACTTGGGTTATGCATTGGTTAATTTGGTTTAATTTTAATGGTTACCAAATATGCTCTTTATTTTTTCATCTCATTCTGATTATTAATTTTTCATTAATTAGCACATCTTGTCCATAACGCGATTTTCATATTAAATATTTTATTAAGAGTAAAATAACTGTTTGTCTTCGTATTTTTAAACAAGCAAGAAAAAGAACAAATACAAGATTGCGATAAAATATCTGTACCTCATTTTAAAGCACGTTAACAAAATATTAGATGAAAATTTCCATCGATGATAAGATGTTTCAATTAAGGAAAAATTAAGAATAAAAATATGATTAAAAATTAAAGATGTAAATATGACAGTGAATAAATATTAAAAAGCTTTAATAAAATTAAATTGTGATGGATTTATATAAAAAAAAAAAAAAAATTAAAAAAAATTAACCCTAACAACTGCTTATATATAATGAAATATTTTATAAATTTATATAACCAAGGTAACACTAAGTGCAAACATGAGTGGGCACTAGTGAAATTTACCCCCTAATGCATAAACAATTTTCGTGGTTGTCGAAGTCGAACTCAAAAAACCCTAACAACCGGATTATATATAGCACTTCTAAAACCCTAGCTTCATCTGCTTTCATTCCACATATACGGCTGCCTTCTATTTCTTCGTCGGCGGTTAATTTTCTTCTTCGGTGCTCGTATGCCAAAAGTTAAAAGATTTACCTTCGCTAATTTTGCCCATTTGTTTAGTTCTAGTGTTCTACACTCTCACATTTGGTTGCATACTGGCTTGGTATACTTGTGTTGCACACTACGTTTTGGGGGGTTTGTACCTTTGATTACTGTGCGTATTTATTATTATCTGGTAGTTCTCGTTTTGCTTGTTATGGATATGAATACCCATTTATTGCCGAATCTCTCTGCTGTTCTACATTGATCTTTGAATGTTGTGCCTTTCGAATCTGAATTATGTTTTTGGGTGCTCTGATGATTTGTTCAATGCTCCAGAGCTTGTACATTTCAAAGATCATACCTTGCTAATTAGGGGCATATGTCTAAATCTGTTTATTTGTGTTATGCATTGGTTAATTTGGTTTTGTAGGTATCACTTGTTCAGAGGTTGCAACTTGCTCAATTTCCATTTGTCCCCATCTAAGTAATTCATGTGACCGATTAGCAAACCATGTATTAATTTCATTTCACACATTGCATGGTGGAGTGCTTAACATTTATGTTAAACTTGCATGATTTTACATTACTTGGGTGTGTTCTTGGTAATTAATGGTGATCAATTAGCCAGTCACATTAAACAATTCGATGTGTGAATGGTCAGTAAGTCACCTATATTAGCTCGTGTTTCTTGGCCTTTAATCCATGAATTGTGCGACATATTCATACTTTAATATGTATGATATGTTATTACTTTTCATATTGGCTGTTCACACTACATTTCAACTCTTGTTTACGCCCATAATGTATACATACTTTCATATATGATTTTGACCAACGGAAGTAGCATTCTCTCTCTTTCTGTCGCATGTTTCTTAGGCATTGCTTATTCATATACATCTGAATGCATAAGGTATAATGGGTTTACCGAGCTACAACAAAATAAGCCTTGTGCTTTAGACCCAATTTGAGATTCAGTCGATTTAAAAAGTACTCATTTGATTGGAAAAACGTTAAGGTTGGAGAAAAATCCCACATGCTTGTTCACTGACTCAATTGTGCACCCAAATACACACAGGTGCGTGGGGAAATAAAAAATAAAACTATGTATTTTAGTGGATCATCATATTTTCTGAAACACGAGCACCTCATGCATTGGTGAAATGGCTGTGATCTGTGCAAATGGTCAGTAAGTTCTCCTATTTCATTATGTTAGTAGCATAAGTTCAAGTAGATTGTTAGTTCCTTGATGGGGCTAGTACCTACATTTGGGCTTAAATATGACATTGCATTTGTTCTCAATGATTTTGTTCTTAAACAGTTGGAACATGTCTATTTTTATCCATTATTTTAAATTTTGGATGTTATTTTAATTTCTTGCATATCTTGTGTGAGATTCCTCCTTTTGCGCATAAAAAATCAACTCTGAGATTTGGTTAAGATTGAGTCACTCTTTTAACATCAGTGCTTGAAATAAGTTTTTTTTTCGGTCCACCACATGCCCTTGCCCTTCACCAATTAAAAGGGTAATAGGTAAATGGTCAAAATGAATCTTACTCTTTCACGAAAAAAAAGAGGAAAAAGCACTTGGGCAGGCATGCTGTAGTCATCATGAAACATGTGGAATGAGACTGGTAATCAACATCATTTGATTTAGCCATTTAGGAATATAAATGTGGACTTTGGAGGTATTGATGGATAATTAGGATTGTCATGGTGGCTTGTTTAGCCACTGACTTTTCTTGATCTTGCCTATGAGCCTAGCTTAATGGGGACAGTGAAGGTTCCTAATGAGGTGCTCTGCCTTTTGTTGTGCTAGAGTTGATTTCCTATCCTTTATAGCCAAAGGGTTATGTTAATGGTACAGACGTTGTTTCTCTCTGTTAATGCTTGCACACGTTCATCACTTGATTGATTGGGTCATCCATTTATTTTAATCAATTTTTGATCTTCGTGTTAGATTAATTTTAAATTTTCCACGATATGTTTGAAGTTTTTGCTCTACCAAACTGATGCTGAACTAGAGAGGAAGAGGAGAGGTGAGATGGGAGAAAACAACTCTTCTATTCTCCATTAAAACAGGTCATAGTCAATTTATTGTTTGCACTTCCTAAAAATAAGTGTAATTTTTGTCAGGTATCTACATTATTCAAACGACTAGTCCTATTTGTACTTAAAATTTCTAGTAAAAAATGGAATTACCTAATTTAGCTCCTGTTTGGTGTAGTTTTAAATTTTGATAAAATTTGAAGTCAAAATAAATAATTAATTTTAAACACGTTTTATGATGCCAATATTTTTATCAATTTTTAACGTACATTTTATTAAATCTTAACAAAATTTTAATTTTTAGCTATACCAAACAAGGCCTTCACGTCATAACTATGGAATGAAATGGATCAATTGAATAACTCTCATTTTTTTTTAATTAATTCTTAGTTAAAATATGCGCCTAACTTTTGAGAAGTGTTACGATTATAGTCCATTAAAATCTCCTCTCTCTCGAAGCAAGTTCGAGCTTTTGAGTTGCTCTCATTTGGTTTTGTAGGGCGATACTCTAGCCATTGCCAAAAGACTAAAGAGTGGTATTTAAACCTATTTGATTTAGCTAAAAAAATTTAATAAAAATTTAAGTTAAAATCAATAATTATCTTTTATCACATATTTAATGGAATTCATATTTTTATTAAAATCTATTAATAATTTAAATTTTAACTGAACCAAACGGGGGTTTAACATGGGCTAAATTATTTATTTGTCACCATGGGAACTAATTTCATTATTTTTTAATATTCCTTTTAAAGGTATCCCGTTTTACTCTGCAGAATGCTCAATTTTGAGTGATGTCGATTCATCTCTATTTTAACTTTGCATTGTTGTACCTGATCGAAAAAGAAGAGAACCACACAATGGTAAAATAAATAATAATAATCGATTATTTAGTTGATTGTTCAGGCTTTCAGTTAATTTCCCTTCATTCTTAAAATAAAGATTAATATTTTCCAGTGCATAAGCGGAAAAGTCGAAAGCTAAGCAGTGGCCTTTACAGGTTCATATGCAGCTTCTTCAAAGTAATCCTCTCGAGCATTATCAGCTAACATCAAAGCAACCAACCAGAAGAGGGTCGAGTCGAGAGAAAGGAAGGCACCTCCTCCAAGAAGACCTGTTTTGGCCGTAGGGCACTCGTTCTGCAGATCCTGATGAACATTGCGAACAAGGTGGAGCTGCTCGGTCATTGTCGGCCATAACAGCAAAGCTGCAGCTAATCCAGTTGTTCCCCTACAATTTCAGCAGACGAGCAAAGTAAGAGCACAACTTTGCGTTACTTTCCAAGTTTGGTAGAAAAACCTTGTTATATATGAACTAAAAGATTCATTAACATAAAACATTGATCACGCTATAGAAGTTCTTGAAACAGAGGATCATGCTGAGAATTAGAATGGTGTACTCTATAACAAAATAGAGAAATTGAGTTAAAATCAAAACATTAGATGGTAGAGAGGAAATAAACTCCAAGATACTCTTAGAGAGGTTGCGTATATCGGTTGGTGCAAGTCGATATTATCGTGGTTAAAATATCGAGTTCATTAGTCAGCCATAACTACTATTAGTTACTTTCTGCTTACAAAACAAAATATCAAAATTATCATACTTGAGCAAAGGATAAACCTATCAAAGAGCAGGGCAAGCATGAGAACATAACAGAACCATCATAAAAAATTATCTATGTCCATGTCTTCAGATATAACAACCCATAAGGGTTTACCAGTTCTTCGTACATGAACCCTTGTGAGGGTTCGAGTAGTTTCAGCATACGAAGAACGTCAAACATAATATGAAGGCAAAAGTGTAACTTGTGTGCAGATCGAGAGAAGTATACTCACAGAGCAATATTGAAGAACACAAGGAAGCGCGTGTTTTGGAATAAAGCAGCCTGGGGAATTTTCTTTCCTTTGTAGTCATAAAATAAAGAAAAATAACCAGCTGCAGTAGAGGCAGCAAGAAATACAATGGATAAAAAACCCAACACTATACTGGGATCATATGGATATTTGCAAATGACAATGCCCTTCCCAGTTACTGTAGTTCCAGATTCAGGCTGCAAAATACAAGTGAGGATTGAATGCAAATCGATGTACAAATTAATAAGCCAAATATTCAAAGGTAACCTATGTAATCAATAACAAACAGACACAATTGATCCAGCCCATTAGAATTGAACATCAATGCAAATACCAATAACACCATCGAATTGATTGATCAAAATAAAAGATAGATTTTCATTTTAATCGAGATGAGAATACAAACCTTCTTGTTTTCAGCAATAATGCCAAAAATGAAGGATAGCAAACCCAATGTTGCTACTGTTAGAGACGTATGTTTCATAGTAACAGCCATTGCTTCTTCAACTTTCACAAGTTACCTGTAATTTGTTTCCAACACAAAAAATCGAAAAGTTAATAACCAACAAGCAAAAAAAGTACTAAAATTTTGTAATATATTAAAAACTGAAAGCCCTCTTTTTCCTTCCTTCGCATTCGATTCTGAAATGAAATTAAATACTGGGTAAAAAGGGGCCTTTATCGAAATCAATTCACACCCCTTGAATTAAATCAATTAACCATACTCACAGTCACTCAAGAAAACCATAGCTGAACAAATTAAAAGTAAAAAAAATAGAGAAAAAAGGGGGAAAAAAAATCAGGGACCTGACCTTAACAAACAACTCAAAAGAATAGATGAAGAGGGTGAATAGATCTGCATGTGTAGAAATTGATTAATGGTTGGTGGGCAGAGCGTAGTGAGAGAGTATACCAAAGGAAAGTAATTAATTTGGACGGATTTTACTGGAAAATGATTGAATACAGAATCGGGAATTAGAAGTTTCCAAAATTGGAGGAGATTCACTAATTCGCGGACTTGGGTCAATACGTGGATGGAGCTTCATGGGAAAATTTCATATTTAAGATATTAAGGCCATTTGATCTACATTATTATCTCATTAAAATGAAAAATATGATCGTTATCCATCATATCAACATTTAAGTTCAAATTTTCTATCTTTTTTGTGGACCTCAATAACGACTATATTTTTCATTCTCATTCTACAATAATTTGGCTTAAACAGGGGTTAAGTGTAACATATTTCAAAATTAAAAAATAAGGATTAAAATTTTAAAATCAGATATTAATTAAATATTATTTATGAAATAATTAATTAA
>CAIGRF010164616.1:17664-32494 GCA_903798235.1 Fraxinus ornus
AAAAAAAAAAAAATCGTATCAGCGTACCCATATAATATCTTATTCAAATTATGTATCTGTATCTGGGCTTCTTAGGCTGCAATTGATCTCTTGAATCATCATACATAGCCCCTGTTCAGCCCCCTTTTTTTTTCCATTACATTACATTAATTTTTTCTCTCTCTTCATTTCAAAAACACATTCATCAAATAATAACACACAAATCTAAAATTTTTCATTACTTTTCTACCACACATTCTCCCATCAATCACTATTCCAAAAATTTTCAACACCCCAAAATGGGGGCCAAACAGGGGCATAAGAAGGTGTTGTAATTTTTGGAACAGTGGAAGTCGTGTCTTCCTTTCGGAGTATAGCTTGCTCTTACATCCTATGCGAAGTGAATGGAGCTTAATCAAATGCTAGATAGGCATCCATCTATCCTTGTGAAATCTTTAATTTCGGATGTTTCTAATTAATAATCTTCTATTTTGCATTCTAGATTTGAACTCGAAATTTTAATTTTGAACGTTTCTAATAAATACATCCTCCTACGGTCTTTCTTAATTTATGCACTAATTATTGTGTGACATCTTGTCATTCTTGGTTATGCTATCTACTATGCAAGTTGCACTATCCGTGAAATAATGATTTTGCAGCTGACAAATGCTAGCTGCAAAAGTTTAAATGCCTCCAGCGCCCAGCTCAAGTCTTGTCTCCAGAAGTCCTCCCTTGATGAAGTCGGCAGTATACTGTTGGTCGTGGTGGTACAAGCACATGCTTCAAGTTCGTATTGGGTGGGGATGAAACGTAAATGTTGAGCAAAAATGAGAACAACAATTACATTTCTACTTTCTGGAGACTGCTTCTTCTTCTACCCATTCAGTCGATCTTAGTGGTAAGAATTTTGCTAAGGTTTTTTCTTATTCTGCTATCCTTAGACTTCTGACCTGTTTCAAAATTTGCGAAGTAATATGTAAGTTTCAAAGGGAAGTATCTGCAACATTTAATTCCCCCCGTGTTCCACATGTATATACCCATCATCCCAACAACAAACAGTCTTGCATGCAATGCCGGGGGCGAATCCAGGAATTGGACCCAGTATGGGCGGAGACCGTTGACCCATGACCCGTTGACCATAGACAATCAACAATCGTAATAGACGAAAATATAATTCGATACATATATAAATGGACTAAAACATAAATATACAGTCCAGAGTAAACATCCTTTGCCAACATATAAAAACAAAATACAAACACCACAATTCTACCATCAAGAAAATCGCAATTACTGTATCATTTACTCATAAGAAATTAACTTTACCCAATTAGTCCAGTTTCAATTACTTAAATTTAGGGATCATTGGGGTTCTTCCTAACCAGCCGTAAACTCAGATGAATTAATAGCAAAGCCTAATACGTATGATCCAATAATGATAGTCAAATAATCCTATTTGACGATATCTGTCCAAGCATCCCATTTATCATATCACCAAAAGGCTATTAAAATCCACATCATAGTACCAAATAGACATAAATGCTTCCATTCATTAAATGATAATTTAAACTGAGAAATCTTATACAAAAGTAAATAATAAAACCGACAAAGAGATCTAAAATTCAAAGGAAATCACTGACCAAATTAATTTTCCTATCTAACCATTTTATTTCCTATATAATCCAAATAATTCCCATTCTTATTTCCCCTTAAGCCCTATATTATTCTCGATTTCCTTTAAAAGGACATATGAATACATACAATTACAATCTACATATACTTAGTTACAATTATATTATATACTGTCTTTTTTACAAAAACAAATGAAACTTACAAGATCAAACCGTGAGGCGAGGTCCATCGATCTAAAAACCCTAGAGAGAGAAATAAAAGGTTTTGTAGATGGATTCTGGTTCTTCCTCGTCTACAGCAGAAATGAGAAATGGATATGAAAATCGGATTGAACTTATTCCTTTTATTTGGTTTTTGTTAAATGGATTGGACTGAATTGGGCCTTTTTTTTAATATAAAAAAAATGAAGCCCAATTTTTTTGAAAACTCAAGCTCTAGCCTCCATCCCAACAGCCCTCCTCTTTCTACTCTTCTTCATCTTCTTCCTTCCCGCCCCTGCCCAACGGTTGTCTGAAATTTTCGGCGGACCCAGAACGGGCGGCCGCACGGGCTGGCCAGGTGCTAGGTCCGTCCCTGGGGGGTGGGGGTAGGGGAAAGGGAGGGAAGAAGAAGAACCATTTTTTTTTTTAAAACTTGATGGCAACTAACTGACTTATGAATGAAATCATCAATTTGTCATTTTGTAGCAAATAAATGAAATGTTTGGAACTGTATATGGTCCAAACGAAAGATTTGGAGTTTGGAAGAAATGAAAGGTTTGAGATCGTAATAGTAGTTATCCCTTATTCTTTTTTTTTTTTTTTGAAATTTGGTGTCGAAATTACACTTTTTGTAGAATTAGAATTCTTTTAGAATTTGTGAAGATTAAGGAGATGGTTTTTGAGTGTGTTATTGGGGCTGAATAAAGACACTATCAAATTGCATTCAAATCACATTTTTTTAGTAAAGATATCCACGTATCTTTAATGAGTCCTTACGCTCCATCAAAGAAGGCCAATAGGGGTTAGGATTCCCTAACCATGTATATATCATCAAAAATATGAGAGTACAAGGAATGAGGGAACATAAATCTGACCTCCAGAAAGCAAGAAATGGAGTAAAAACAGTAAGAGAGTAGCAAGCGAGGAGTACTATTCCTAATATAACGAAAGTAAATGAGTCCTAAACTACAAACCTCTAAAGTTAGGTAATCCATATCTATCAATCTACACAAGTGCATTGAGCTGTCGAGGAAGGTCATGTAGTTTATACTCTTGATAGTGACGATTCTTATAGCCCTCTAAGACAAATGAATATTATGCAACCTTTCAATTTATGACTGTCAGCGGGCGCAAGTAAATAGTAGAAAAGATTGAATATAATTTTTAGACTAATACGATATTATCAGTTGTCAAAGAGAGTGACGGTGTCATATGCAAAAAGGAAGAAAAATTTTAAAAAAAAAATGACAATCATTTTAATTCTTATTTAAGTATTATCAAAAGTAATTTTTCCATATTTTTATTTAAATATTTTTAAATACTGAAAACAGGAAACTAAATTAACTAAAGTTTATTGTAATTTACAAAATTGAAAAGGAACTTTTGTCATCAATAAAAAATTCCCATTGTTGTAGGTTCACACTAGTATTAGGAGAGAATTGAACCAACCAAAATGGTTAAGAGGAGTGAATTGGATATCATTTACCACAATCATTCTACATATACATTATTTTTTACACTTTCTCACGTGACAACATACTATTGGACAATTTTAAAAATAAACAGTTTTTTCTCTAATCATTTTTAACAACACATCAAATGTCAAACTAGATGTACACTAGCATTTTTGCATTTACCTTTACACACACAGAACGGGTGTCTGCCAACACAGCTCGACTAGATCATGCCTGGACCATACTTTTCACCTATCGGGTTGAACAATTTCACATGTTTTGACACCTCCAACTTAATCGTATCACAAGATGCTGATTCCAGGTTAAAATTCATTATAAGGGCAGGCAAGCCATTACGAATAGAGGAAACCATGTAAGAACATCTTTAATGGTGGTTTAAAATTGAGTGTAAATTAATATCCCCACAATCAATTTTGCATCATCATTATATCGCGATGGATCTAAATTCAAAATTTGCTTCAATGAGAAGATCTAAATCCACTTTTTGCGTCTTGTGGACTTTTTTACATTTTCTGTCACATAATGCAATTTACATTTGTTTTGCATCTCTTCCTTGAAGAGGTTTCCGATGATTGAAAAATGCTCTAATGGATTTGACATAAAACTAAACAATAAACATCATAACATGTTAAATACAAAGTATTAGATAGTATGAAACAACATGAATAAAATTATCTTAATTTCCTTTCTCGATCGAGAAATGCTACGTGTACACTCTTGTTTACCACTTGGTTTACATAATTTACAAGTAACAAGATTTCACAAGTTGATTCAACTTTTTTTTGTCCAACATGGTCTCAAATCTTACCACTTGTACATTATGTAAACCTAATGGTACAAGAATGTACAAATAGCGTTTCTCTCCTCGATATGTGAATGATCAACTTTGCTTGGCCAGCACAAACCCATACCTTAGATTACCAAGTGACGCTTGAGTATTTGGTAACTAATCCAAGTTAGAAACTCCTAAGAATTTATTAGATCATGGGGATAAACTTCAAGTCAAAATCAAAGCAATATTGCATAATAAACTAAGAAAATAAAACAATTAAGAAGCATTTTCAGCAGTATTTAGCAAGATCTGAGAAATTAGATGGAGTTTGCCGCACTGGTTCATCATATGCTCCAAAGTAGTAAGGGCACTAAATTAGTTCCACAAAGAGTATAATGAAGACATTATCGAGTTTCATTCATAAATGCTTATTCAAAGGAAAAGAGGACTGTTCCCCCCCCTCTAGATGCATTTCACAATGTTGAAATTAAATGTAGATTATGCTGGGATAATTCAAACTATAGATTCATCATCCCTCATCTATGTAATTTTCCCGTAGTATTAGGTTCTGTACTGAAGTTATGCCATTACCGTCAACTTTAGCAAAAGACATTTACAACATGTACATGCTTAAATCACACAAGGACAGAGCAGCCTTCGTAGGATAGAAACTGGGAGAAGTCAAATGTCATCAATTTCACCAGAATCAAATTTATCTATCTGATAAGACAGAGGCACTCCAGGAAAGAATTGCATCCCGAGCAACAGATGGTAACTCTGTAAGAATCGATAATCCACGTGTGAAATTAAAGAAGTTAATAGTTCATAATGCACAATCATTGACTGATGTCAAATGAAGATTTACCTTGTGCTACTTGCAAAGCTACTGAAGGCACGTCTATTTGGTCTTCAAGCAGTCTATACACATCTACAAACTATAGATATAGACTTTGTTACATTTCAGCAGTCTGATAAAACTAAATTCTTTTCAGTCATCACGTACCTCTTGAACGTGAAGTTTGGAATCCTCCGTCAAAGCAAGAAGAAGCTTCCTACGAATTCCTTCATCTATTAGGAAAAGCCGGGCCCCATCCTTGATTGTGTCTGTGAGATCCAATTTCCTTACGACTTGCAACTCTCTAGACCTTTGCCGCCTGACATAAGATTGCGAAGGGAGATAATCAGGTCTTGTAGAAGAAAAAATTTTACTGCTCAAGAGAAAAAAATAAACAAATCAAGCATCTAGGAAATGAAAAGATACAGACATGCTATTTCCTTTCAATGCAGGGTTGCTGCTCATTTTCGCGACATTTTCTTTTGCTAGAGTAATTAGATTCTCAAGTCGTTTCCACTGGAAAACGCCGTCTTTAAACAGAACCTGACAACTCAAACCAGGGACAATAGTAAGAATTGTGAACGGGTTGCCAACAACGAGGCACCCACAAAGTACAAGAAATAATTTCCTAACAAACATGGAAAAATGAGTAAATAAAACAGTGGACCATTTTAGCCAAAATGACAAGAGACAACAACAAATTAGAACTAAACTTGTTAAGAAAGCCTCTCCAACAAAAGTTTAGAAACTCGTACAACTTCATAGCGTTGTATTAGATGGAAGCTTCCATTTTTTCTGATAACTGTTTATCAATTTCGGGGGAAACATTTGATACAGTCATGCCAGCCTAAAAATGGGTAGCTTTCATTTTTTTCTATTAACTGTTTATTATGATGGCATTGCTTTTTATTTTTCCCCCACAAAACATGGTTCCTTTACCAGTTTGATTCAGCTTAGAAAACTAGACAAGGATAAATTTAGGGGGACTAAGAACCAGTCAATATATATAAATGGCATTCTGAATCACCAAAAAAGAACCTAGGAAAGCAACTAAAACTCCATATGGCTATGCTGCAGATTGATGTTTATTAATAGCATAACCACAACAATTGTAGCAAAGATAAAATGTCAGAAAAAAAAATTGTTCTTTTACTCCTTTATTTGGAAATGAGACAGCAAGATACGCTGGTCAAAATGCATTTTAAATATAGGATTTGGGAGTCCATAGCTTGCCCATGTCATCACATTAAAATTATTTTCTTGTAGTTGTTCCAACAATTTGTAACGACTACAAATACTAGAAACATGTACATTGTTTGGAAACTAGAAAACATAACGAGTATGGCCACAGGATGTTAACTAACCTGAATAAGCCGTTCACGTAATGCGGGATTAGGATCTGTCAAGAGGCGCTTTGCCACGTATGGATAGGCAACCTAGAAATATGCTTGTTTAGCAATCATAAATAAAAAGTAGCAGAAACGACCAGCATGTTTGAAAAAGGTCAGATTATGCTATTATGCCACATCATCTGAGAACAACAGTGTGTTGTTCACTACTCCGCATTCATTAATACTAAGGAGGTTTGAATCCTTGCACCCACTGCTTAGTATTCCCCATTTTGACATTAGGAAACACACCACAAAATATAATTGAGGCGTAAGTTATTCTATGCTACTGTATAGTGCATTCCATAACCAATAAAAATCTAATTGCTCAGATTTATTAACATTTAACATCAATGATGCTGGATTTCATCTTTCACAAATGTTTGCCTCTTGCAAGAAATGTCGATTGATTTCAGCAAGAAACATTATTAATTATTATTACTAAATTTTCATAGTTAGTAGGGTAAATATACTGATAAACCCTTAGATTTGAAACACAATAATGCCTTACTAGTTTTTTGCTACAAAAGAAAATCATCAATGAGATTAATATTGCACCACGGTAAACTGATAAAGAAACAAAAACCGACTTTAGGATTTTTATCAAAAATTGGTTTCTGCAGAATTGATATAAGGTGTCTAAAAAGATGTAGACTATCACAAATTTTCACTTACAACATAAAAAGCTTTTGAATGAGTTTAGGTTTCTCCCCAATGGCTTCAATTTGTGATTGGTGAGGGCATAATGAATGGGAGATTAGCCTTCAGGGCCTAAAAGACACTCGAGATATCCAAGGAGGTTTGTCTTCGAGTAGTGAGAACACCATGTATTGACAAACTTGGAGGTGAGATTGCTTTTCCGCAGTCTATTGATTTCTGGAGGATGGAGATGTTAAGATGGGGAGGAAAGAGAGCTGAAGGCCAAGAGGTTTTAGTAGTGAGGTTGAATATCACCTTTGGATGTTTTTGAGTGGTGGAGGTGGAAGTAATGACAGATGATTTAGGGTGATGACTAAGAAAGAGGAAAGTCAAAAGGAAATTATTAAGATGATTCATAGCTTTTGTCAAGGAAGTTTCAGCTTAAGCTGTTACAGAAGAGGTAACGCATAAAATCGGCTTAAACCCATTTCCTCATTTTTTGCCCCTTTTCCAGCGAAAGACCTGGAAATGTTCAAATGTTCCATATACTAGCTTAGTTCTTCATTTGATTGCGGTGGAAGTCCCTACTCCTGAACCTGACTCAGACTCCTGCCACTACTCGAGCACGAGAATTGGATGACCTTTATAAAGTGGAAAATGGGAATGCATTTTGCATGACCAGAAGCAGCAATGCACTTTAGACAAGAATGTGTGTGTGTGTGTGTGAGAGAGAGAGAGAGAGAGAGAGAGATTTTACCTCAAGAAATTTAAAATCTGGCTTCAGTGTGAAACAGATGCCTTCTTGAGTCAATAACGAACGGATTACAAGAGAAAACCTCTCTGGAATCCGGATGGGATAATTATAAACTAGTTGGTTAAATTTGCCTACAACAAAATAACTTTTCTTTTGTCAAGAGTCAGATAGCAAATCAATTATAAGCAATACTAGCAACATATGA
The DNA here is from genome assembly GCA_903798235.1 of Fraxinus ornus. Classification (NCBI taxonomy): domain Eukaryota; kingdom Viridiplantae; phylum Streptophyta; class Magnoliopsida; order Lamiales; family Oleaceae; genus Fraxinus; species Fraxinus ornus. Next base: position 25,544 of record CAIGRF010164616.1, read on the forward strand.
GAAAGAAGTTTTTATTGACTGCTTGTCATGTAGTAAATATTAAAGAATACAAATCTATTAATTAATGAATGTGATTACAATGACGCCATTATAGAAAGTTATAATCTGTTAATATTGTCAGTGCCTTTTTTACAAGAATTCGTGAACTTTTTACGACATACAAAGAAAAGTTCTTTTATCTTTTGTAATATAGCCACTTAAAATCCATGAAGAAAGAAGAGGCTTAACCAAGCACCTAAGATTCCAATACAAACATTCCAACTACACAATTAAACTATAAGCAGTTACTAAGTTGATATGTACCTCATGATTAGCGTAAACGTTAGATATCATAAACAGCAATAACCACCATTGGCAACTAATGGGCTAATTCAATTTACACCGTGTTTAATGCAATTTGATCTTGCACCTTAAAGATTGAATTTCTACTTTACATCCTTAATATTTAAAATTTACGTGTTTTCCCCCTTCTTTCTACTACTCTTATATGTTACTAGTATGAGTTTGTTAGCGGATTCACAGGGATATGATGTAATTCTTGAAAGAGTTCTTTATGATGTATTTGTCTCCTTTCCCATTTTTCGAAATCCAATAATCCCTGATATATGGGAAGCTGTTAAATTGGCATATTCCAAAGTTAGGGATGCTGTACAACTTACGAGACAAAGACCAAGATTGCTGCTACCAAGAATTTCTCTGTTGAGTATTATAATGTCACGTAAAGGCTGTAGTAAAACTCAATCATTATCAAAATCTTAAGATAAGGTCCAAAAGAGAGCAAATATTTGGTTTTTCCATGGGTCTTAATGTGAAATACCCTGAAAGGGTTCAGATTCTTGGAAAGATAGATCTTCCATCTCTGAATGAAGTTTTCTCCATTGTAAGGGCTGAGGAAGGACGAAGCTTGAATCTCTGTCAACATAAGGCTCAGCCCTTACCATTGTGAAACCAAGTAACCTTGCTTCCACAAAGTCGAACTCTATGCTGCCAAACACTGATCATAAAGGCAATTTTGAACCTCAGAGGAGTGAAGTGCCCATACCACCTTGTAANTCCAAAAGAGAGCAAATATTTGGTTTTTCCATGGGTCTCCATGTGAAATACCCTGAAAGGGTTCAGATTCTTGGAAAGATAGATCTTCCATCTCTGAATGAAGTTTTCTCCATTGTAAGGGCTGAGGAAGGACGAAGCTTGAATCTCTGTCAACATAAGGCTCAGCCCTTACCATTGTGAAACCAAGTAACCTTGCTTCCACAAAGTCGAACTCTATGCTGCCAAACACTGATCATAAAGGCAATTTTGAACCTCAGAGGAGTGAAGTGCCCATACCACCTTGTAAGGTATCTACGCCTAGAGGGAAGTTGATATATCTGTTACCCACGAGACCATATATGCAGTGTTAGCGTGTGTCTTGACTCGTAAGTCAATTCATGCATTCTCCAAGGGAAATTTATCCACATGAAGGGTACAGAATTGACAGTTCACACTATTTGAAATCTACCTAAAAAGGGGGATTTCTCTTTACGATAAATGAAGAACTGATCTTAGAAGCATATACTCATAGATTTGAAAAAGTCAATGACAGATCGAAGATCTAACTTGGGACATTTTACGTACTTCACGACATCAAGAAGTAAAGAGAAACAGTAAGATAGAACCTCTGAATTTGTGATTGTAACAGGAGCTAATTGGAGTTGAAATGCAAGATTCAGATCTCGATCAAGTGCTTGTATTGCATTTGTGATTTGAATTGCAATGTAAACAATGAAATGAGAACAGTAAATGGTTTTTTATTTGTATTTTCTGAGACTAAATGGTGTACAGAATTGAATAGCAACGGAAATTGAAAAGAAATTAAAAAGTGTTGTCGAGCACTCGAGAGGCTTGACTCTCACCCAACAATACTGTCCAAAATTCTGAATGCCCTGCAACTACCCTCCTCCCCTATTTATTCTCACACTTCACTCTATAGTTCCCATAATACCCCTAATCCCATGACAGAATACAATGCACTGCGGATGCCTATAATCTGTTGTTGCCTTGCTCTCTCCTCATCACACTGCTGCCTCCAAATTCTTCTATTGTCACTCGTAATTAAAGTGTAATTAGTGGGGTTATTACAGTGATTGATAGATCAAGTACAGAACTAAGAGCCATAGCACATGGGATTTGAGTTATTATAGATCAAGATTGTTATAAAAAATGCTAGCTTGAAATATGGTTGTGCCACATTAGAAGCCTTATGATTCAATAAAAAATTAAAAAGATATTATATCTGGATTTTTTCTTCCCGGATGGAATCAGAAATGTGCAGCATGCAACTCATGAAATGTTCTAAATGTGTGCTTATGCACGCGAATATTTGCTGATAACAGCAAGTCACAATATAATTTGTAAGTTTATGGAAAGTATTGGCTAAAAATCATTTATTTTGTAATTTTTCCATTGTAAATACTTCGTGTTTCCTTATTAAAATGGGAAAGGCATTATATATTGTGCTGCAAATTATGGAGGATACATACATACCAGACAAAAAACAGAAAGAGGCAGACATGCACATCTAAGTCAAAAAGGAGAAGAAATGAAATGAAATGTCTTCCAAGTATAAACAGAAGCATGAAGAGGACCTGTAACACTTCTGAAATTGAAGTCTGCGAGTCCTTTTCCAACAGAATTTTGCCAAATTGCTTCCAATGCTGGAACAATAGGTGAGACATCAGTTCCACTAGCTAGAAAACCCAGCCTGGTAAAATCATTGGCCATCTCAGCATAGTCCTCATTTACAGCATGGACAACAGCATCTATCAAAATTTGTTTATTTTGCTGAAAAAGAATGGCAAAATTAAGCTGGGAAAACATGTCCCAATTTCAAGGTAATGTCAAAATGAAGTAATAAACTGGTGGCAGAATGGAAAAACAAAAGTAGACAAATGGGAAAGCAGATCCATGTTTCTCCGTACAAGCAACATAAAAAACGACGGTGAGTAAGAATAATTGCATCATCAATATACAAGGAGAAATACTTCAGATATAACTTTTGAAGGTGGATAGGCTAGAACATATCAGCATAGTTGCCAATATATCACTTTCAGGTGGATAGGCTAGAACATACAGGAAATGCAAGTCACTGACGTACTCTCAAAATCTTATGCATTATGTAATAAACACTTGCAAATTTGAAAACACCAAAGGACTAGAAAAACATTTTCCAGGTTCCAATTCTTCGAGAAACTCGGAAAATTAATATTGACAACCTCTTCCCAAAAATGGAAGCAGACCAAATATTTAAATACAACTAGTATATACTACCCAATGTTGTCATAGAACATAAAAAAGAAATTGGCATCTTACTTCCCTCCAGGAGAGGGCTTGTTCCCTGTCGTGTAGTGATCCTACTCATCATTAAAAAGAGGGGCCCTCTCAATCATATCACAATTCGATATAACTTTTATAGATTCCAGCCAGGCAATACAAGAGGAGGGGAGGTGAATTCTGCACTTGAATAGGTTGAGGTAGGCCGGTGAGATTCATTCAAGTCTCACACAGAGGATCAGGCTCCCACGTACCATGCATGCACCACCTTGGGCTCCCCTTAATGTAGATGCCCCCTGTCAAGGGCAACTTTCACAAGGGAGAAGTGGGTCAAGGTAGAGTTTAGTTTTTGGAAGCTTAAATATTTCCTCTTAAAAGACTTTTTTTCACAAATATCACAAATTAAAAACTAATTAAATTGCTACGATGGACTAGATCTAACATTTTAAGGTTTACGAATCAGGCATATAATTCATTTAGGAACAAGGCTTAGTTTTTATAATTCTATTGGAACAATGCTTAGTTTGTTGTAGTTGATGAGTCAAACATATAATTCCTCATTTCATTTAAATCTTACCTTAAAGTTCGTAATATTTGCAACAACTTAAAATTTAGAACCATCTCTTCTAAAGAAATGTCATATAGCATAACAAACCAAACTTTCCATCCTTGTCCTTCATATACCAATCTCAGCCCATGATACATCATGCCTAATCTAAAACAATGGTTTTCTTTGTTGGATTTAATAATTTTGGAAAACCAGTCTAGATATATGCTCAACCCCAAACCGTAACCCCCCACCAACCCAAAGAAATGGCATATAGCATAACAAACCAAAGTTTCCATCCTTGTCCTTCATAAACCAATCTCAGCCCATGATACATCATGCCTAATCGAAAACAACTGTTTTCTTTGTGGGATTTAATAATTTTGGACAACCAGTCTGGGTCTACGCTCAACCCCAAACCGTAACCCCCACCTACACAACACAGACAAAAAATAAAGAAAGAAAGAGACAAAAGCAAAGTTTTGATAAACATATTCAGGGCACAGTAGGGGGTCTTAACAGAATATCTGTGCTGAGGAGGAAATGGAAACACTCACATCCAATTTAGGGAAAATTACGTAGTAAAGAAAAACAATCAGAATACCATTATTCTTCCAACATCACCAAAATATTATTACCTGACTCAGCACAGCTACATTTCCAAAATCCACATAGGCAATACGTCCATCACGCATGGCGAAAATATTTCCCGGGTGTGGGTCACCATGGAATAGACCAAACTCTAGCAACTGGCGCAAAGCAGCACTTACTCCAACGGTCAAAAAACCACCCACATCAATTCCTGCATCCTTGATGGCCTGAATTCATGAAGAATGATTAATAAATATACATCTTACGATCTGCATTTTAACAGAAAATTGGCATTCAAACCTGAGGATTGGTGCATCGAATTCCATCAATCCACTCCATTACCAACACACGTGAACCAGAAAGCTGCTTGTAAACGCAAGGAATTTTAACCGTAGGATCATCTTTAAAATTTGCATAAAAATCTTCAATGTTAAGGGCCTCCTGGAAAAACAGAAAGAAAAAGGGGGGTTGGGGTACAAATAATGTAACTCCACATTTGTGTAAGAAGCAAAATTATGAAATATGAGCAGGGGGCTTTTATAATTCTGGTTAATATTGCAAAGGAAGAAGCAATTATAAGGCGCACCCTAGTCCTTAATTCAATTGCTAAAGTTGAATAAATACATAAAGCATTTCTGAGCAAAAATTGTACAGGTAGACACACTAGATTCATTACAATACTTGAACGCGCACACGATCAAAATAAAGAGTTGCACGGCAATACCAAGGTATAATCAAGCTCCTCCAGAAGCTTCTCACCAAATTCGTCAACTATAAGCTCTGAATTACAGCCCAGTTTTTGAAGACTGATGCCATTCAAGAACGAAGCCAGGGTACGGAAAAGAAACAGATCTCGATATATAATAGGCTCTATTTCAGGTCTCTGCACCTGCACACAAAATGACATTGTCAAAGTCATTAATCTGAAACCTGAACTTAGCTATTGATTAACTTCATTCTGGGAAGATCACATCACCAGAATGAAAAACAAAAAATGACCCAAATAATAAAACATAGGAAAGAGGACAGATTCACAAATGTTTATACAAAATGATGTAAAGTAAGGTAATTATATTTCCAGAGTATGTAAAGTCTTCTGCAAACTTCTATGAGCCTGAAATGCACAACAAATAACACACTGCTCAGCTGATATCAGTAACACATTTAAGTTCTGTCAACGGCCACACAACATTGAAATGTCATCCTTAAGAATGCAGTGAAACTTAAATAAAGTCCTTAACAATGTCTCACATCCATAAATATATTGTCTTAATTCCATACATTAGACACCCTATTACGTTCCCTCATCCTTCCAATTATATGACGTATGTCCCAACTCCGTCTTCAAGGTTTTAGTTATTTCCCGTTTGTATTTACCTAATTTCTAATTACAAGTCCAAACTCCTATGTTTTGCATAGCTGGTCACAAGCCAGAGCATAGGAAGAGGATTACGGTACAAACAACGTAAAACTTTGACAAATCTCATGATGTAAATCCTAAGAAAAAGGACTCGTGTAGCCATGTTAAACAAGGCTTAGTTTGTTTTGTTGTTGTTTGTATTTTACCTGATTTTATTTTTCAAAATTTTGTTTCTATTTTTAATCTTTTTAGTACGTTACTCGCACGAGAACACCTTTTGGGAATTCTTTAGTCAATAAATATGATATCAATTTGGCAACCCAAGTCCTTTTTAACCACAGGATGGATATTCCATAAGCCGTTCTGAATTTTTAGGTCAGGAAGGAAGTTCCTCTCCATCTCTACTTTGATACTCGTTGACGACAAGCCCATAATTGAATAAGTATTTCAAGTCCAATTAGTTTTCTTTCCTTACCTATTGAGATGTGATTTTGAGAAGAAAAAGGCAAGAGAGGATCAATTTGCCACAAATCTGCCAGTGGTCCTTAAGGGATCGCTAGCTCCATTTTGTTATTTGGTACCTCTCTTGTTTTATTTCTTTTTCTTGTGCTCCAGCTGGAGCTCATCTATATCAGAGTCCATAAATTCAAGACCCTCTCCATTAACCTCATAATCACTCTCCATTAAACTCATTCTTTATACTCTCAATCAACCTATACACAACTACACAGTCTCTAGAAATAATATAAACTAAGCCTCCATAAACTCTCTCTGTTTCTTGACTAACAGGAAATATGGGAAATAAAAGAAAAAGATGCAGACCTACGAGGGATCTTGTAATAAGTTTCCATATGTTAAAAAGAAAAGGAAAATCATCTTGAAGCCCAAAGATACTGTTACAACCTCCTGAGTAGAACTCACCCTCAAAAGCTAACTATCAAGGGGAGGATGCTCAAGAGGTTATAAATTATACACCCAAATCCCATACTTTCGATGTGGGCAATGGAAACCATGACAAACCACCAAGCTCCGCGATCCCGACGCCCACGTCGGACTGGCTTTGCACTAGCCCATGGCTAGTCCCGGACGAACACTACTATGCCGGCGTCACCATCCGCGCCGCTCGATTGCCACCGAGAGA
>CAIGRF010164655.1:13426-28680 GCA_903798235.1 Fraxinus ornus
TGTGGAAAAAATTATCACTTAAATGGACAATTTTCATGTAAAATAAAGTCCAACGAACACAAATTTTAAAAATTTTTCGGGTGAAAAATTATACCAATCAAACACACTTAATTGCAATTCCCTGAAATACATTTTCTTATAAAATATTTTCTTTCCACCCATTTTCCACCCTTGCAATCAAACGGACCCTAATTGAAAATCGATCAGAACCTAAGAATGTGGCAGAAACTTTGTTAAGTGATGATTGGAAGAAGGCCATGGAAGAAGAGTTCAGTACTTTGACAAAGGCTAAAACTTGGGAACTTGTACCCCCTTCACTAGAATAAAACATTGTAGGCAATAAATGGGTTTTCAAACTCAAGCAAAACGCAAATGGCTCAGTGCAAAGGTTCAAGGCCAGGCTCGTAGCTAAGGGATTTCATCAAACACCTGGTATTGATTTCTATAAAACATTTAGTCCTGTGATCAAGTCTACAACTCTCAGAATTATACTCACCTTAGCTGTCACAAAGGAGTGGATGATTAGACTGGTTGACATCAATAATGCTTTTCTCAATGGAGAGCTTGAAGAAACTATCTTCATAGATCAACATGAGGGATTTATGGATAAATTAAAGCCTGATCATGTGTGTAAATTGAACAAAGCACTTTATGGTTTGAAGTAGGCACCGAGAGCCTGGAATGAGAAATTGAAGACTACATTTTTAAGCTGGAAGTTTAAGCAATCAGTGGCTGATACCTCCCTCTTTTACATCAAGAATGAAAATCAAATAATATTTGCTCTTATATATGTTGATGATATTGTGATTACAGGCAATGATAGAGATCTACTGCGGTAATTCATAATGAATCTGAATAGGAAATTTGCGTTGAAAGACATGGGAAGGCTGAACAATTTTCTTGGAGTTGAAGTACAATGGCATAACTCTGGAATTCATCTTACTCAAACTAAATATATTGCTGACCTACTTGAAAGGTTTTAGTTGCAAAATGTAAAGCCTTGTATTACACCTATTCCAGCTGATAGGTTGATGTCCAAGACTGAGGGTGAACCATTGAAGAACCCAACAGTTTATAGGAGTGTTGTAGGTGGCTTGCAATACCTTCAGTATACTAGGCCTGATATTACCTTTGCTGTGAACAAGTTAAGTCAGTTCTTGTAAACTCCAACTTCATCTCACTGGCAAGCACTGAAGAGAGTCTTCAGGTACCTTAAAGGAACAAGTAACCATGGACTATGGATTCAGAGAAGTGATAGACTCGCCTTGAATGGCTATTCAGATGCGAAATGGGTACCATGCCCTGATGATAGAAGATCAACGTCTAGGTATTGTGTGTACTTGGGTGATAACTTGATAAGCTGGTCTTCCAAGAAACAACATGTTGTAGCCCGCTCAAGTACTGAATCAGAATATAGAGCACTTGCCTCTACTGCTTCAGAAATAGCGTGGATTCAGTCGTTATTCCAAGAACTTGAATTGGTTCTGGATGATGTTCCAATTGTTTGGTGTGACAATGTAATTGTAGGAGCCTTGGCAACTAATCCAGTATACCATAACAAAACATATAGAGTTGGATGTACATTTTATTAGAGATAAGGTGATTGCAAAGGAGCTACTAGTGAAGTACATCCCTACCTCAAATCAGATTGCTGACTTGTTAACTAAGGGACTAAGCCATTCCAGATTTCTCTTCTTAAAGGACAAGCTGGGAGTTACCTTGGTACCTTCCAACTTGGGGGAGGGTGTTAACTAAAATAACTACCTTGCACATTCAGCTCCACATCAGCTAAACAGCATCTAGCTCACCTACCAGCTGGATCATTGCATCAGTAACTTTCCCTCTCTCTATTGTAACACTGATACGGTTACATTTGTAATGCTAGCACTCAATTTTGTTGTAAACTATTCTAGACAAGATCCACCAATTTAGGAACCAACCAACAACTGTCCCTTCTAGATTATTCTTTGAATACCTCATTGTATTATATAATCCTCACGGTTGTGATGAATAAATCATGAAGGCAAATTACATTTTTCTATCTTCTCTAAAAGTTTAACTGACTATGTAGATTTGAAATTGAAAGTTCATGGATTTGTTTCATTATATTTGAAAACATATATTATCAAATATAATAAAGCTATTTCTCTTTGTGCTGGAATTGATTCTTTCTTTAAAATGAACGACCGTTATGTTTCAATATTTGCTTGAAGACTGAACTAATTATTTAAAATTATTTTTGTTTATTTCAAATGACATGGAAGCAAATAATTTGCATTAAACAAGAGATATATTGGTTTCTAAGAATTCGTCATAAGAATCCACATAGCAATTGTAGTTACGGAACACACGACAAATTAGAACAAACCAAGAAATTTGAAAAGCTCGACCCAATAAATTATTGAACCAAGAACCAAGACAATCATTAACAATATCTTGACCCGAGATCACAAAACTTATGAACCTTACTTTGAATTTATAGAACGCCACAAGAATTTAATTCTTGATAAGTTCAAAATTAAAACAATAAAGAATGAGAAGAAATCAATTTAGTCTTGCGATAATAATCTCAATAATTGTGTGTTTACCATAAATATAATAAGTCCTATATATAGGGAACTTATAAAACCTAATTAAAAACAACATTTAAGTCTCAAAGATACTAAAAACATTCCATAAAAGAGTTTTAACTTAAATAGAAGATTACGCGAAAATTGAAAAAATACGCTCCCAGAATGAACTATGTGGCCACATAGTGTAATTATGTGCGGTGGTATAGAACAAGTGAAAAGCCCCCTCCCACCCTGCCCTCCTCTTTTGGTTCGGTATAGAGGCTTGCGACCGCATGCCTGTTTATGCTATGCGGTTACATAGCTTCCCGACAATGCTTCTTCGTCCGCTGCTTGAACCAAGTTGATCCATTTGGTTTCTTCTCCCGAGCCCAACACGAAACTTGTTCATTTGCTTGTCGTGATTGACATTTCATTCACTGTAGCTTGAGCAAACAATCTCATCGCTTCTTTGACTCGCTTCGCTCGCAACCTAGTCATCAATCCTTCCTCAATGATCAATGGATCCTTGCCCGGACTTGTCCTCGTATCATGGATCACATCATCCCCTTCCTATTCGAAATGAATCGACCTCAAATTTGTACCTGCATCAAAAAGAGAGATAAAAATAACAAAAATGCAAATTATCATAAACTTACCTTGAAAATCCAAATTGTAGCCATTGGTTTCAATTCTTGCAATGACGTGAAATGGTCCATCTCCTCTAAGATGTAATATTGACCTTTGCATTCGAATAACCTATTTTTGCCTAAGCATCCAAACCTAATCACCTGGTTCAAATACTTTACGTCTCTTCCTTTTGCTACCTTGAGATGCATATAATTCAATCATCTCTACTTTCTATCTAAGTTACCACTTACAATAATAGTTAAAGGAATTAAACCAAACAAAGTTAACGGATTTAAACCAGATTCCATATCAAATCCTGTAGTACAAGTAGTAGAGGATACTAAATTGGTTCCCAACATATTCCATAAATTCGAACCAAAATAGTTAAGGACTTCAAGATTGAACTATAGATTCTCATGCCTCAAATCACCAACAATGCACCCTAAATATTTATCATGCTGAATTAATTTCTTGCAACATACTAGAATATCATTAACTAGTAATTGATTGTCTATGAATGCATATGACACGACTTATTACTCACATGGAAATATTAAATACATTAATCTATGTAAAAGTACATGTCCCATNGTTCCTAACTTATTCCACAAAATTCTCAAAAAATAATTAAGAAATTTAACCTCTCTATCTGATACAATACTTCTAGAAATCTCATGTAAGCGCACTACTTCCTTAAAGAATAGATCTGCTATATTGGCATCATCATCGACTTTATGACATTGAATGAAATGTGTCATCTTACTAAATTTATCTATCATCACAAATATTGAACCCCCTTCCTTTCTTAGTCGTAAGTAAATCCAATACAAAATTCATAGACATATCAACCCAAGGTACACTAGGGACAGGTAATGACGTATATAAACCATGGGTAAAACTTTAGATTTTGCCTTTTTACAAGTGGTGCATCTACTACAAGGACTCATGGTCGGTGTGAATCACGAACTCCTTTGGCCACAGGTAGTGTTGCCATGTCTTCAAAGCTCAAACAAGTGCATACAACTCCTTATCATATGTAGAATAATTGAGAGCTACTCTACTTAGCTTTTCAATAAAGTAAGCTATTGGTCTTCATTCCTGCATTAAGATAGCTCCAATACATATTCCTAAGGTATCACATTTACTCTAAAAAGTATTGATAAAGTTAGGTAATGATAAAACCAATGTGGTACGCAACCTATCCTTAATAGTATTAAAATTATGTTCTTGTTCAACGCCCCAATGAAATCCTACACTTTTCTTTATGATCTCTGTGTACATACTTCATCAGTATCTTCTTTTGTTGCATTGGGAATAGGCTCCAATTTTGGATCAAGCACGTAGAATATCTTCAACGTCGTAAGTAGGAATTTTAGTTTGTCTTGCCACTTTGTGAATTTTGCATCGTCAAATCTGTCTAAGAGTACCAAGTCTTGATTAATCATCTTAAGAGTAGCAAGTGTAGATTGCATTTCCATCGTAGTAAAATGATGAATTATTGTTTGAGAAGTTGGGGAAAGTGTGAATGACAGCAATGGAAACAAAGAAAATGGAGAAGAAGATGAATATGAATACCGACACAAGACTTGATCATGAAAATAATATCGTTGTCCTCAAACGATGTTTGCCTCATCTAGAATGCTTTTGAGGATTAAAATTGGCAAATAGTTTGTAGTATTATCAAGCCTTGAATGAAGAATACCAAAAGCAAAGTGATTCTTCAAGTACAACAAGTGAAAATTTAGGAATTGATTATGTGAAGTAACCAAATTTGACCAGAATTTTTGGATAAAGAACACCAAAAGCAAAGTGATTCTTTTAGTACAACAAGTGAGAATTTAGGAATTGATTATGTGAAGTTACCAAATTTGACCAGAGTTTTTGGATGAATAATTGGATGATTTCATATATATTTAGAATGAAAACTAAAATGTATTTATAGTTTTCAACCATTCCTACACGAGCTGGTTTCAACACAAGAAGAATAGGAGCAATACTTCACCATTAAACCACCAGAAAATTAGGAAAAATCCAACCCAACGATCGGATTTTACTACTATGCGAACGTACAGGCTATAACTACACGGTTGCATAGTTATAGTAGTTGCATATCCAGAATTCCCTGCAGTCGCACATGCCAATATGGCCTATGCAGTCGCATAAGCCATTTTTATGGCGTCAAGCCTACTTATTCCTTCTCTTTTCGAATTCATTCATCCATGATTATTCCTCCTCTTTTCAAATTCATCCATCCACGATCATTTTAATTCATCAATTCATAGTTTCTCACGATTTTGAACAACAATTCCAACAAGAATATGTCATGGTTGTGATGCTCTCCCAACTATCCATTAAATGTTTTTATTGAAAAGACTTCAGCAATAATTTGGGTTGATACTTTGTGATCTCCTTGATGTTCATGACAAGATCTTTTCGGTTTACATATAAGTACAATACTAGGTACGTTTCTATCTTGTATGCAGTAGAAATTGTTGAAGGATTATTCTGCTGCAATCTATAATCAATGAATGGAAATATGTTTTCCGCATTCAAGTTTGTATACTCTTTCTCGGAAATTTTCTTAATTTAATTCAATTTATTTATTTTGTTTCTTTAGTTGGATTATGATGTTATTGTCCTTAAATCATAATTCACTCCTACCAATTTTTATGATGGTATGCAGAATAGTCTCAAGCGAACTCCCTCTCACAATAGAATGAAGCCCAAAAGCATTTTTTACTAATTGTGTGCCTTTTGCACTTGCGAAGTCAATTTCAAGAATGAACAAATAAAGTTGTTTTTGTAAAATTACAGAAGTCGCTTCTTTAAGCAATCTTTCCTAGATTCATTTATTCTGGAATTATTGTACAATTCGACTGGATAATTCAACTCCATAATAAGCCTAACAAGAGCAAGGGGACAATTCCTTGTTAAAATAATGCTACTTTGCCGGAAAGTAGGTGACATAATGGTTCACATAATAGGTGTTGACAAGATGTTATTGGATGAAAAATCTGACTATATTTTAAACAGTTCAATAATAGGTTATCAGGTGGTATTATGCCAAGAATTATATCAATCATTATGTCTATATATGTAGCATGATTGTTCCTTGTTATGACTTGTGATACGATGGGAACAGGGTTGTTGCAATAATTAATAAATGTAAGCTTGTTTGATGTAGCACCTTTTAAAGTCCAGTTGTCGAAGTTCTTTTCAATAGAAATATTAATTTGGTTGGACTACTCATGTACGAGTAGCATAGCCCATGGAATAAAGCTCCAATCCACTCGTGGAAGTGAAAATCAAAGCAGATTCTACTTGTGAATTAGTGAAAAAATCTATATGTCGCTGCCATTTTATGTGTCTCCTTGTTACTGTGTATGACATTGTCCCTCCGTTATGCTGCATCCTCTAGTTTGGAAGAAAGATTTGTGTTTGTTCTAAAGTTATGCTAGTGAAGCAGTCAAAATTTATCGACAAGATATTGACATCAATTGATGCCAATGGTTTTGGAATTACTTCAAAATACCAACGGAAAAAGGTGCGTGCAAAAGGGGCAGAGAATTTTTCGATAACACTAAAATTGAAGTCCATAATTGATTATAAATGTTAAAGATATTGAAAACGATTTGGTAGCATGTATGTGATGCATCTTAAAAGGGTACAATATTGTGAGTGGCATAAGGAAATGTCGAACATGTTCCACTACAAGGGCGTTAGCGGATTTGGTGGGGGAGAGTGTGACGGGTTGCAAGGTGATGTCTTGAGATCTAGCATGGCACGGGGATGTCATAGCACTAAGTGGGAAAATGAAGTAGACCTGTGGTTAATTAGGTCTAAGCTTCAGAGGTACATGGTAATGCCGGTGTCACCTAATTTAGTGGGGAAATGACTGATGTCCATGGTGGCAGGTTCGTGTCCAGGTCGTGTCTAGAAAATTCGAGTGTGCAGGCAGGCACAGCAACACAGGTTGCAATGCAGGCAGTACCAAGGACACAACTAGGACATGATCAGACACAGACTACAATCATATCAGGAAGCAGGCAGCAGATCAATACACAGATCGCAGACTGCATGATATGGGCATGGCATGGATAGATTTCCTAGCACACCAAAGTGGTTTTCTAGGAAAAATACCATGGGCTGTACATGCCACTTGCATGGAGTGAATTCCAACTTGACTTTTTCATGTTCTTTGGAGGTTTAAGACCACTTGCATCCAATGAGCATCCTTTGATGAAGATTGATCTTGTCCTTTGATTCCAAGACACTTGCTAGATTTTTACCTATAAATAGAGATGTAGTCTCTTTGTAAATTTATGTCGAACGCATGTAGAATTCATGTAGTTCTTACATATAGAGAATGCATGTAATTCCTATAATTTATGGGATTCATATAACTCACGGGATATTCATGAAGTTATTATAAAGAGAGAGTTTTCCCCAACATTACTTGTTGCTATATTTTCTTACTTCAAAATCCTCTATCCAAAGTTGTAGTAATTTAGCCTACTCAGTTAGATTATTCGTGTGTGTTGAAAGGCTTACTTAAAATTTTCTCCGGAGAGACGAGAATTGTGAACGTTAAGGCTGCATAGTGTCTAGTTATTCTAGTGTGAGAAAACTAGTCCCGTGACAAGTGGTATCATAGCCTCGTTGGTAGGCTGTTATCATGGCGGATTCACAACAAACTTTTGAGATTGAGGAAAGGGGTCGTGATGTTGCCCCAATTGAAGTGAAGAAAACATGGAGCAAGAGTAAGACTCGGGAAGCAATTGCCATGGAGGGCAAGCTTGATCCAATCATCGCAAATATAGGTGATTGGGTCGAATCCCATGAATCATTGTCCAAAGATTCCGAAAATGGGAGCATTGATGTTCAACTATTCGACAAGCGTGGGGACTCTACGATCGAATGGGTCGTCCTTTCGAGGAACCCAACTGTGGTGCTAGGGGTGAAGGTTGGTGTCGAACGACAGGTGGAGTCATCCAGCCGTGGTGCTGAAGGTGAAGGTTGGTGTCGAACGTGACATGTAAGATATTGTAACGGGAAAGGGTGCACGGGGCACCGTGGACACCCGTCCATCAAGGAGATGGTGTTGCAAGTAAAAAGAACATTCAAACCCATTAACGGAGAGGACAATGCAAGGCATGAGTGGCATAAGGAAATGCCGAACACGTTCCGCTACGAAAGTGTTAACGGATTTGGATGGGGAGAGTGTGACGGATGATGTCTTGAGATTTAGCATGTCACAGGGATGTCATGACACTAAGTGAAAAAATGAAGTAGACCTATGGTTAATTAGGTCTAAACTTCAGAGGTACATGGCAATGTCGGTGTCACCTAATTTGGTGGGGAAATAACTGATATTCGTGGTGGTGGGTTTGTGTCCTGGTCGTGTCTGGAAAATTCGGGTGTGCAGGCAGGCACATCAACACAGGTTGCAACGCAGGCAGTACCCAAGATGTAGCTAGGACATGAGTAGACACAGACTACAGTCATATCAGGGCACAGGCAACACAACAATACACAGATTGTAGGCTGCATGATATGGGCAGATTTCCCAGCACACCAAAGTGGTTTTCTAGGAAAAATACCATGGGCTGTACATGCCACTTGCATGAAGTGAATTCCAACTTGACTTCTACATGGTCTTAGGAGGTTTAAGACCACTTGCATCCAATGAGCATCCTTGGATGAAGATTGATCTTGTCCTTTGATTCCAAGACACTTGCTAGATTTTTGTCTATAAATAAAGATGTAGTCTCTTTGTAAATTTATGTAGAACACATGTAGAATTCATGTAGTTCTTACATCTAGAGAATGCATGTAATTCCTAGAATTTATGGGATTCATATAATTCATGGGATATTCATGAGGTTATTATAAAGAGAGAGAGTTTTTCCCAACATTACTTGTTGCTATATTTTCTTACTTCAAAATCCTCTATCCAAAATTGTAGTAATTTAGCGTACTCGGTTAGATTATTCGTGTGTGTTAAAAAGCTTACTTAACATTTTCTCGGGAGGGACGTGAATTGTGAACGTTAAGGCCGCACGGTGTCTAGTTATTCCAGTGTGAGAAAACTAGTTCCGTGACAAGTGGTATCATAGCCTCGTTAGTAGGTTGTTATCATGGGGATTCACAACAAACTTTTGAGATTGAGGAAAGGGGTCGTGGTGTTACCCCAATTGAATAAAAAAAAACATGGAACAAGAGTAAGACTCGGGAAGCAATTCCCATAGAGGGTAGGCTTGATCCAATCATCGTAAATATAGGTGATTGGGTTGAATCTCATGAATCATTGACCAAATATTTCGAAAATGGGAGCATTGATGTTCAACTATTCGACAAGCGTGGGGACACTACGATAGAAGGAGTCATCCTTCCGAGAACCCCAAGCTGTGGTTCTAAGGGTGAAGGTGTCAAACGACCAGTGGAGTCATCCAGCCGAGGAACTACAACTGTGGTGCTGAGGGTGAAGGTTGGTGTCGAACGTGGCATATATGAGGTTGCAACGGGAAGGGGTGTATGGGGTACTGTAGACACCCGTCCATCAAGGAGATGGTGCCGCAAGTAGAAAGAACATTCAAACCCATTGACGGAGGACAATGCAAGGCGGAAGTAGCATAAGGAAATGCCGAACACGTTTCGCTACAAGGGCATTGCGGATTTGGTGTGGGAGAGTGTGACAGATTGCAAGGTGATGTCTTGAGATCTAGCATGGCACGGGGGTGTCATGGCACTAAGTGGGAAAACGAAGTAGACATATGGTTAATGAGGTCTACGCTTCAAAGGTACATGGCAATGCCGGTGTCACTTAATTTGGAGGGGAAATGACTGATGTCCATGGTTGCAGGTTCATGTCTAGGTCGTGTCTAAAAAATTCGAGTGTACAAGCAGGCACAGCGACACAGGTTGCAACGCAGGCAGATTGCATGCAGCACCCAGGACATGGCCAGAAACAGACTGCGGTCAGGACACAGGCAGCACAGAAACACACAGATTGCAGACTGCATGAATGGACCGACATGGGCATGATATGGACAGATGTCCCAGCACAGCAAAGTGATTTTCTAGGGAGAATACCATGGGCTGTATGTCGGATATTTTGGGACTTCTAGTTCAAGTTGGTAACTTATACCTCTTGCAAGAAGAAAAGTCAAGGAGGAAGCAAAATCTAACTTCGCCATTATGAAATGAACATGTCAGTGCATGTGAGAATTGTAAAGACATGCCACTTTCATGAAGTGAATTCCAACTTGACTTCTACATGGTTTTAGAAGGTTTAAGGCCACTTGCATCCAATAAGGACCCTTGGATGAAGATTGATCTTGACCTTTGATTTCAAGACACTTGCTAGATTTTTGCCTATAAATAGAGATGTAGTCTCTTTGTAAATTTATGTAGAATGCTAGATTTCAAGACACTTGCTAGATGTAGTTCTTTCATCTAGAGAATGCATGTAATACCTAGAATTTATGGGATTCATGTAATTCATGGGATATTAACGAGGTTATTATAAAGCGAGAGTTTTTCTCAATATTACTTGTTGGTATATTTTCTTACTTCAAAATCCTCTATCCAAAGTTGTAGTAATTTAGCCTACTCGGTTAGATTATTCGTGTGTGTTGAAAGGCTGATTTAACATTTTCTCAGGAGGGACGAGAATTGTGAACGTTAAGGCCGCACGGTGTTTAGTTATTTCGGTGTGAGAAAACTAGTCCTGTGACAATATGCTATGTATATAGTTTATGGTGGTTCCGCTCAAGAATATTGACTATTGATTAGACTAAAATGGAAAGAGTCTTAGCTTAAGCTATAACATAAAGGACACACGTGATAAGAAAAATATTTGTTGTACATCATCGTTTACAAATTATTTTATAGATTAATGAGATAACAATAAATTAAATTAAAATTGTCAAAAATTTCTTCACCGCTGAAACGATTTTACGTATGTAATGTGGGTTATTGACAAAAAGAAATTTAGAAAACTTGATGAGATTTTGATTCTGTTAAATCTCAGTACGCCATTTGTTGGTAAATATAAGTTATGATGTACATATAATACTACCGTTATTTAAATATGGCTTCCAACACATCTCCTCACATGTCGTGTCAGTTGATTTCTTACAGGACAATTTTTCATAAATGGGTAACATGAAACTTCAACCCAAGTCTTAAAAGAAATTTAAGAAAAGGAGATTTTTTTAGCCCCCGTTGGGTGAGCAAAAAATTTTGAATTTACGTGTAAAATATTTTATTACGTGAATGTATGGACAAAAAAAAAGTTCTGAAAAAATGGAAGATAAACAAGGGTAATATGCCATATTTTTATTAGCAGTCAACCCATACCCTTTTTGTGAGGGTCCAGACCCCTATGGCTATGAGTGAGCAGAAAAGAAGAGGAGGAAAACGACATCAGGTTTTTATTACTTCTTGCCTAGGCCCCATTCCATGGAAGATAGAGAGGGTCACAGCTTGAGGGGGAGGTGTGAATTTATTTATATGTTTGTCTTCTTTCAACTATATTAATTTCGAAGAAAAAAAGTCATCCCCTATATTGAAAAATTGAAATTGATGCGTATATATCTTTATTTTTATAACGAGTATAAGCTCCAAGAATTCTTTACGTCCTCTTTCATTTTGAAAAATCTTGATCTAAACTAATTAATTATCCACCATTAGTGATCATTCTCTCTAAAAAGGTGTAAAAAAATCAAATATAGAAAATTTAAAAAATATAAATCCCTTTATTTGGCAATGCATTCTGGTGGTAGAACTTTGTATCTGGCTGTATCCTTGCAGTATGAATAAAACATGTGCTTCTCTCTAGTCCACTTCAGCCCTGTTATTTGTTGGTTTGATAGTTTTGCAAATTCTTCTCCATCGACAGGATCCAAACTAGAAAGGCTGCTCCGAGTACACGAAGGGGCTACGCCGTCTTTTTGATTCAAAATGCAGCCTTCGATTTCTGTATCCCGTAGAGATACGACGAAAGGCGCATATTTATAATCTACGGGGTATTTTCCTCCTTTAGTAGCCCATTCTGATCCATCCCATAATGTTGTGTATACTGTCATTGGTTTTGATGGATAAACAGAAGATATGGCAGTGTTGTGAATCACTTCTCTTACTGGAACATTGTCTACTAGAAACCTGTATGCATCAGTCCATGGGAAATATTAGAAGGTTAATAGCGATAATTCAGTACTGTTGAGTCTTGTATGCGTACAAAAAATGTCATGGATGGATCGACTTACACTGTGTGATGATTGTTCCAGAGGATGCTGTATTCGTGAAAACTTGTCGTTGGGTCGAACCAGAGGTAGAACTTCTCTTCCCTACCAGTTCTCACACTTCCATTGCCATATATATTTGTCTGCAGAACCCAATCTTTTCTCCTCTCATGGCCTAACAATTCGATATCAATTTCATCATGGTTGTGGGGGAAAACATCTGCATTGGAAAACTGCATATAGCATAAGAATAAAAAAATGTACCATTAGAAACATGATCATCAGTTTGATATATGAATCCCGTGCAGAAGAAAGAACTAAATCTTATTTTCGATAAATTTGGGTCAAGTTCGTGAATCTTTTTTCATGACTCTGTGGCGTTCATTACTGTCCCTACACGAACCGAAATAGCCAATAGGGCATATCAAAATGTCTCTATTCTTCACGGAATGACAAATTTCTAATGAAGAACAAGAAGTTAAAATTTTATTCATTAGGTAGTCGTGTTCAATGTTATGCACGTAGGGTCTCGTGAATATAAATTGGAAAAACTTACATAGAAGGCCACCACAACTCCTGAAGTGAAACCGGCAGGCAGTTTCATTGCAACACTGAAGAATCCATATTTGTATTTGTTCTTTGACATCAGTCCAGATCCTATAAAAAACCCCAAAGTAAAAAATATAATGTCCTAAAAAACCGAAGTAAGCCACTTGCTCGTCTCATGTAAAATACCTGATGATTTGTCCAAACTTAAATCAGCATTGGTCCCATTGTTGGTCATATGAACATTAGACCCTCCAAAAGCAACATTATACCTTTCGTTAACCGGTACACGACTAAAGCGATCAGTTAACCGCTCGACATTTGGAGGTGTATAGACCGCTCCACGCGCAGAAACCTCGGTTATCATACAACAAATCAAAAAACTTATTATGGATAACTTGTCTTGAAAAAGTGCCATGTTTGAATAGATGGATGAGTGCAAATGTTAAGAAATTTTGAGGTATTTATTTGTAGGGAAGAACAGTTACTGAACCTGTGCTTAGTTGTTGCCAGCTGGCTGTATCTTTTGAAGAAATTCAAACAATCTCTGACGTTGGATCAAATAGACAGTGGTTAGGATTTCATGTCCATTGATTACGACGTGTTTCGCTAACCCTTGTGACTCAGTTTGGAGTTGGAGGACAGATCATAAAGTAGAAAGTTGCTTTTCGAGAGCTCTATAACTGTTGTAAGATTCTTCTAGTGTGTAGCTATTCAAAACACGGTTTCGGTCCAAAAATAAACCTAAACATAGTTTTGGATGATGTTTTCCGCCCAGAAAAGTCTGAGCTAGGCCGGCTCGTGGCTCAGACTGTGACTTGTCACGAGACATTTTTGGCTAGTCAAGTTTTAAAAAAAATAAATAAAAGGTTTAAAAGATAAATAAATAAATATACATATACATATACATATACATATACACATGGGCGGAGCTACATGGAGTCCAGTGCAGGCCAATGCCCGCACTGGACTTTGGGCATGACACAGGAAGAGAAGAGNTATATATATATATATAATTACAGTTGCTCGAATTTATTATATAAAAAAAATCGAGCCGGCTCGACTCGTAAAGACCCGAGTCGATAACTCGGGTCTAGCCTAAATTTTTTGGCTATGCAAAAGCTTAGCTCGGCTCGGGCAAAAAAAACTCGAACCATTTTTACTTGAGTGGAACCCGAACTTCGGGTTTCGGTTCGACTCGACTCGTTAACACCCCTAATTAAAATGGTTTGTATGTGCGAGCATAGTTGGGTCCTTTGATGGTTCTCTAGGGATCCTCAAGCCAACTTACAATGGCCTAAAATTATAAAGACCAATTTACAAATCTAACCTAACCCTTGTTTGGACTCCATTTTAATTAAATTTTGGAAAATATGTATTTTGAAATAATAATTTTTTGGAGAATGTATGGTTAAAAAGTAATGAAAAATTTGAATTTACGTTTAATATTATTTTATTGAAAAATGTAATTGAAAATGGAGAGATAGAAAATGAATTAAATGCTTGGGGATATGTGCCCAAAAGTTAAGATTTTACAATGAGATAACATTTTGAACATTATTCAATTAATAAGTAGAGTTTTATTTAATGCCCTAAAGGGAGTTGCATTATATTTTGAGCACGTTTCTAAAGTTTCTACTGCTGATGAGTGAAACACAAATTATGATGATTAATGATAAGAAGACATTATATTTTATGATGATCGAAAATTAGTTATGTAGTTGTTCATAACTATAGATGAGAGGTCAACACTACATTCCATTAAAGCTATAATAGTTGTTATACTATCGATGGGATATGCAATTTGTCTTGATCGTGATGAGAAATCTCTAATTGAATTTAGTTGACCGAAAGTCAAATTAGAATTTTAATTAACTAAAAGTTAAAATTCAGACTTGACCATAGGGTAAATTTGACCATGAACTTGAAAGAGTTCTATGTTTCTCATAACTTAAGTTTCAAGTTTTGAAGATATTAAACAACTTAAGCCTTCTAGAACAAGGAAACGAGACTTAAGGAATCTCCAATGGTACGCCAAATCTAGTGAGAATTTTATTATTCCTATTTTGGCCTCCATTTTGAGTTACAACAAATTGTTTTGTGTGTGTGTGTACTAGTTTTAGCCCGTGTGTTATTTTGAAGGTAATGTTAGCGTGTTAAATATGTAAAGTTATGTTAAATTATCTTGAATTACATTGTGAATGTTAGATATGGGCCATTGAAATAATCAAAATTGAATTATTAGTATTATGTTGAATTTCAATTATGTTTTAATGTCAATATT